>JAQIWG010002693.1:0-19682 GCA_034695025.1 Chamaedrilus cognettii | reverse complement strand
TGGCCTCGGCCTCGGCCTCGGCCTCGAGGGTCCTGGCCTCGTTAACATCACTGGATCCACATAGTCAAGTACTGGCTTGTGTGGCCCAGTCAGTATTGTAATCTTTAACCGCGTAGGCCTATAGGTTATACGCCACCGTAGTCGCTTTTAAATTGTAATGCTACGCCTGCCCGTTTCAAATTAGATGCAAAACTGTCATTAAATTTTTGGCGTTTTATGCCGGCTAAACATAACCCTGCGTATCACACTCGAGTTTACAAGCAGTAAAGATGATTACCATAACGCGTGATTCATATTGTGAGGCAGAAGTTGATGACAAAGAAAAGTAGACTTCAAATTCTGAATTGAATATATAGGCTTCATGTAGGTTCATTTTACTCATTCATTTTTCATTTTCATTTCATTTTACTCTTCATTTTACTCATCAGAACAGTTACTGCTCGATCATTCATTTGGCTATCTGTGAAGCTCGTTCTATAGATCTGCCATGTTGTGTTTTATTAGTCCGCAAGTCGTTTAATGAAAACCGAATCGGACGATTTTCATTGCGACAATCACTAGCCCAGACGGCAATGTGTGTACATCAAGTTGTACGGTTCAAATCGATTACTAGTAAGTAGCAGTATTGCCACTACCTTTTTTGAAAAAAACCCCGAGCGGTCCCTGAAAAGCACATTTTTCATCAAAAAGGCTTTGATAAAAAAGCACCAATAATTTTTCTATAAAGTGCATAGTGCATACTCAAAGCTGTGTGTAAAAGTTGTGTTCTAGCATAGTTCTCGCCCTTTTAAAATTAATTCACGAGCGTGGGGAGGGGGCTGCAACCGGAGCTTTTAATTCCCTCCCGTCCATACCTCACAATCGGGGGAGGAAGCAGCAAGTAAAACCATAGCTTTCCAAACAATTGGACTGTGTCGACTAACTTTGTCTGTAATATACTCTTCTAAATAGTAATTTTTTCTAGAATTTTCCTATTTCTGAAATCAATTTATCATTATACTCGCAAACTTACTATGTTATCATTTCTCGCTTTCGTCCAAAAAAATGTACACTTTCTTAGCCGATAATAGCACGAAAGGACCTTTCAAAAAGCACCCATTTAATCGAAAAACACGTGAGTGGTTAAACTGGTAAGAAGGCGCAGGTGGCGGCCAGGAAAGCATGACGTCAGGGCGCTAGGGACCCCGTGTGGATGGTAATGGCGACCGCGAAGCGTGCTTTGAATGTCAACCGTACCACCACTCTCGAATCATCCCAATCATTGCTTTATTTATATCCAGTTATCTCTTGAATCATCCCAAATAATGTTTTATTTATATCCAGTTCTCTCTTGAATCATCCAAATATTTCTCTATTTACATGTATATCCAGTTCTGGTGAAGTGTAGGCTACACTGAAATCACTACACTTGCACGTCTATCGAGCCTATGAGCACAGTGTTTGATCTGAGATCAACTTCACTCGATGTGAGTGTTTACTGAGATATTGATTTAGGAGCTAAATCTCAACTCGTCATTCATGCTACTGGGCATAATTTTGAGGGCAGGGGCATTATGATTTCAGTTCAATCCTAATGCCAGTGGTCAAAGTGAGGACAGTAGGCCTACACTGGATCAGTCTGAATCGCAGATCCGGGGCACCTTCAAAAGTCCGTAAATGCAAATTGCGGCGTCTTCGAAAATTCTCCTCCGCACCACCACCCCTCCCTCTCAATCCCGCACTCTATTCACAGCTTCTAAGTTCTGCAGGAATAAAAGGGAAAATGTGGAGTTATTGTATAACGCCTGAGCTGAAGCTTTACAACAGTAGGCCTATATTTTACTGCAGGCCCCCAAAACTATCTAACCGCGCCACTGCTTCACATCAACCCAAAGTTCAAAACCAAGCTGTAGCGATAGCGCAAGCGTAACTCAATCTTAATTCTTAATTAAGAAATGATTTCAAAAATTGCAGAAATGCAAAATCCATAGATTCCATCACGCGTCGCAGTGTGAGTCCCTTGGCGCTGTGACAGAGAGAGCTAGTGGCGCGGCGAGCGAGCAATATCCGCAGCGAATTGAAGAAACTCCAGTGACAATGTCTCAAGGCATTGCAGTATTTGTGCACATTTTACGGGCATCACGCTTGAAGAATTGAATGATGTCGAATTGACGAATTCCTCAGCGAAAATGCTCTTTTTCACCTTTACTTTCTCACCCCATCATATTTTCACGACTTGCGCTTCATATTTTTATCCCTTTTCCCTTCCCACACTCTTACCTCCCCCCTCCTCCCCTACTATGGGCTTCGTAGCACTTTCGAAAATAAGATCTTTACAGTTCACATCTAGCACTCGCAGAATAGATTTTATTTCATCCTTATCTACGTACCTACATCAGACAGATGTTATTTAGGCCTACACGTACACACTTTTCTAAAGCAGGCTTGAATAGAGAATGCAAGTAATGCAAGTTCAGTATTAAATGCTTTTCTCCCTTCTTTCTCATAGTTCAAATTACTTGGACCCAAAGCTCGCTTTCATTCTTTTGTAGTTACTTCAGAACACATCTGTCGCTGTTTGGCGTAAGCATTTGTAATGAAAAACGTGTTTTCAACATTGTCAACTTTTTATTTTCTCACCCGTCACGCATGATAAATTCAAATCCCGATAGAAAGTTGACATGCAGTCCTATGCGTCAGAGGCTTGGTCGCACGACCAGAGCCCCACAGCGATAAAAGATAACGGATGGTACGAGCTGCCAAAAGTCTTTTTCTTTCAAGGCCGCGACAAGCACGTCGCTTCATTATTTCATCATCAATGCCACCGTCCGTGTCAACGCCGCACCCTGACCGTGTCAACGAGCGAGTAGTCATTCACATTATCGCCGCTCGATGCGCGGCGCCACCGACAGTATAGGCTAAGCCTTGACGGCATTCTGCCGCCATCGAAAGCAATGTAAGATGCTTGAAGCTTTGAATCTTCCTCGATTTCTTCTTTGTATCTTATATGATTTATTTCTTTAAAATATAAGCCTATCCTAATCACTAGCACATATATACAAGTTCAATTTACAAGTACTGGACAGGTAGCTTAAAATCTAACCCCATCCTACAATGTATCAAATTATGCATTGTACGATGGGGTTATGATTTTAAGCTATCAGTAGCTAACTTTAGCCTACTTTGGCCTTAATTTTAGCCTAATTTAACATTGTAGCCTAATTTTAGGCTACTGGGTATATCTATGTAATTTGACATAGGCTATTACATTATGTTACGTGCACAAACATACTGAAACAAACTTCTTACCTACCTACGTTACAGAAGCAAAAAATTCAACTTTCTATGCATAAGACGACAGGAATTATACTGTGGACAATGCATGGCTATTTAATGAATTATTGTAACAGCTTCAAAATGTCTGATTTTATATTTAAACCCACTATGCATAGGAAGATATGCATATATGTAGGAAGAGAAAGCAGCGCGTTTGTTAAAGAGGGGGATGGGGGATTCAAAGAGAAGCAATAGCTTCATAACCCAATACGCTTCCCTATAAACATCTAGGATTATAAATGTAAAGAACGTAATCAAGATCAACAATGAAGTATCAGGAGTCAATGTAACCGAATGAGCATTGTCAATATTATGCACGCGTAGTCTATGTAGGCCCTGTTTATTGAGACCGATGGCAGCCGTTCATGACCAACAACCGTTAGTCCGCTGATGTTTTTCCTGGACATGCTCTCGTCTGGGTCCAGCCAGATAGTACTTTTTGCGGCATGCTGTTTTTTGCTTGCCACCTCTATCCGACACTTATTCACGACCGTCTGGACATTATAATGACAGACTTAGACATTTATTTTGTGTAAGACCGCTCGGACGTGCGTAATGTTTGAACATGCAAAAAATACCGCCGAAAAAACTAGTAATGCTGCAGCAGCAGAGTTGAACTCTTTTTATACACGTAGCCTGTAGATTCAACTCTTTAAAAAATATATAACTAGATCGACTAAACACGCGAGCGTAGCAATTTTGAAAACGGTACAAGAGGCGAGCTTTCAATGATCATACGGCTGTGACAATTAAAAACTCAACGCAAACCTAACCCAAAACCTAACCCATAAGTAAATTAAAGCAATAATCTAAAAATAAATCTGTATCAAAACGCATGCTAACTCGAATCACCGCTCTTATTAGAAAAAAGACTTAGAAGATTTAGAAGCCCACGCGAGAAGGAAGAAACACATTGAAGTCCACGTGATTGGGCCAATAGGTCTGCATACGTGTAATGTGACACTAATGATGGAGTGAGCGGTGGAGGGATGACAGCCGCTGTCCTGTCAGCTTAAGTTGCTCGAGGTGGTGAAAAACATGAAAGGTTCTGCGGATGAGCCTACACTGATGTAGAGTGTCTGCATGCGTAGAAATCAACGACCGAGCGCTAAATTAAACAGTTTAAAAAGAAAACAGCAGCCGATTTTTGACTCTAGTCGTGAAGCAGGACGATATACATTACAAACGGCGGCATGTTAATCTAGGCCTGGAGAATAAATAATTGCGCAATAACTGTCTTTTAATGTCAACAAATAAGAGCCCATAGGCCCAATTATGTCAAATGCGCTCATGTATGTACTATCACAGATCTTCTACACCGTCTAAGATGGTAATGTTCTTCTTTTTCTTCAATCAGGCGTTTAGGGACGCGCTCTGAGTGGCAGTGACTGTTGGCGTAAGACGGTAATAGATACCGGTGATCATCTTTTATATAGCGGTAATCTCTCGGGCCGCGAGCTGACGTTTATCAGTGTCGCGCGTCGAGGCGTGCTGCTGGTCAGCGCTCAGCTTATCAATTATTTATGGTCGAGCAGGATTCGGGTTCGCGAGCCCTGATATTTATTAATTGGTCCGAACATCGACCGCCAGGCCCCGAGTCACGGCGCAGGGGAAGACAACAAACCGCAATAAATGCAATGTTTTTGTGTGCGCTTAAATGAGGGCGTGGAAAATTAAGATTAGCTTCTTTATATTAGACCAAAGGCTGGACCAATGAGGAGATACTGAGGAGAATGGAGAGGCAATGTAAGGATTGAGTTGGCAGTTAGATGAAACAATAAATTAAGCATGCCTAAGCATAATGATAACGCGAGAAGAGGCTTTGATGAGAAAGCTTAACAAGAAAGGGCATTCGAAAGGAAACGTACAAGGGCATGAAAGACCATCTTCTTGCGAAGGAATCGCGCGCAGAGAACATGAGGAGGACCGAAAAAAATGTCCTGCAGCAGTCTGTCAGGAGGCTTCTTTTGCTTTTTCTACGACGATGGCGATGCCAGGGCAGTGCCGTCAATATCCTTTCGATGACACAATGCTACTCTCGAGTTACAAGCGACGAGAAGAAACGCATCAACTTTCGTTTATTCCTAGAATATTGCCTGGCGTGTGCAGGCCGGCGAGAATAATTGAAGAGTGGGCTATAAGAGATGAACATCAAAAACCTTCCATATGGTTAAACACTGAAAAAGAAGATACGATTGCATTATGTACATAATTAGAGTGATACGGTAAATTAATGTCAAGCATGAATGCTGCATGATCTATAGAGGCAGCAACCCAAAGCGTTTTTTTCCGAAAATAATTACCCAGAGCGATATCCTGGACAACACGTAGTAAGTTTTTTCAGAACGAGAAGATTTTTGCAACATTTCGTTAGCTTAATACCGGGAGACAGATTAGGCTAGTCGGGTGTTGGATCAACTCACGGCCCACGTGAGCAAGAAGCGGCCGCGCCCGCAGCAACCGAGCACACAGAGCGCCTCAGGCAGCCCCTCGCTTGCAGTCTCGCGGATTCGATGCACGATCCCGTTGCCACACTCCCCCTCCAGCTCCGCGGGAGCAGCCTTGCTCTTGGCGAGCCAGGAGCTGAGTGTTCTTCCTCCGGCTGAGTCGACCGACTGGGTGGGGGAGGGAGCGAGGGGGAAGGGGGCGAGAGCGGTTGTGTCCCCGGAAATGTCTCCGTTGTTAGAGGCGTAGTTCTGGTAGAGGTTCTGCATGGCCGTCATCCCTCAGCCTCGATGTTTGACTAGGTTTGTGCGCTAACGTGCACTGTGATTGAATAATTGATTTGTTGTTTGTTTATATTGATCGTCTATCTTACTATCAGCCTATCAGGCAACTCGTTGATGCTGAGTTCAATTCGTTTAGTTCAAGTCTGCATTGGGCGCAGCGTACGTCGCACGTGTTTTTGAAGTCCGTTGAACTTGATCATATACTCATCGTATACTGATTTAATTGACATCATATACTGACTTGATTGCATGCACTATGGATTTATAATACAGGAAGCCTATATTTCGCAGCGGCAGATGGCATTAGGCTCTATTGCATGCAACATAATGTTTACTTTAGTCATACGTTAATTTTCATTGCAGTTCCGAACGCTTTCACAATTCGTTCGAAATTTTTGTCCTACAAGCTTCCAGGAGGCTTCCTTTCTTTCTTCTACGACGATGATGCTAATGTGATGAATTCTATTTCCTTTCAATGATACGATGCTGCACTAAAGTCATAAGCGACGAAGAGAAAAGTATCAACTTTCGTTTATTCCTGGAATATTGGCTGGCGTACGCGGGCCGACGCGAGTAATTGAATAATGGTGTCCCTTACAGTCTCCGATGCACTAATGAAACTAAAAGAGAACGTTGGTGGACACCAGAGTAGACAAATCTAAGCGTTGTTCGTAATGTATACTGGCTACTGAACTATTCCCTAGCGTCTACGCGAAAGTATAACTTATGAATATACTTTGCGCATCAAAGACAACGCAGTCTACGTGTAGATGTTGAAATGATCCTTAAGTAAGCCGATATTATCTTCCTAGTATAGGGTTAGGGTTAAGTTAGTTAGTGACTTTTTACACGCCATTGTGAAGAATCTTAGATCATTTATACAGGCCCAGTCTCTTAGACACAGTTCCACGTTCCACGTCCTATGTTCTCGACGAAAGCGCCATCCAGTCGGTTCGCTGCGTGCGGTTACCGGTTCAGTTCGCGCAAGTGGCTCTGCTGGTGGCGCCAGATAGCGCGCGCGACGGTGCGTGCAACATACATGACATACAGCAGCACTCACGCAAACCTCAGCGCAAGGAGCGACCATAGATCACTCTGCAGCAACAGCAGCAGCAGCAGCCGTGTAACTAACGAATTTAACAGAAATAGACGCCAGTACATGCACGGCAGCGTGTGAACAAGAGTGCGCAAGTGTATCACTTGTTGTATCATTTGCATAAACAAAGTCTCTGATGTATATTATATAGCATTTACTCTTCAAATATTATTTAATTGCCGTGTGTACAGATTTACAAAGATATTCGCCGAATGTCAGCGAATAGGTATAGCTTACAAGCTGATGTATCCATACAGATGATGCATTATTGCAAACTGACATCTCTGCACCAAGCAACTGCTGTTTCGTACAGGTAAAATGTCGTTTGACATTTTGATATATGCGATCCCTCGATTCACCAATGAATTAACAGTGTGGGCTACACGTGCAATATTGCACACGCAGGGCCTACGTTGCACAGTATCTTGTATAAGCCGTGTGATTTAGTAATTGGACTGATTGATGGTGTTTAGCGGGCAGTCCACTCAACCATTATAGTCTTAGTGCTACATAGCTACACTTAGTCTAAGCTACACAGAATAAATCTTATTATTTTAAATTTTGGCGCCCCTTTGCATGCTTCCCATAATTGATTACGCTTTTTACTTGTCACGAATGATTGATCGCGTTAGTTGTTTTAAGTTTGTGCTCGCTGCTATTGTAGCAACGCAGAGATGTGTTCTGATTTGTGTAGCTGGAGATTTTTTGAGAGCTGTCTATACTGACTTTAACACGTAAAATATCCGATTGTTTTTTATCCACATAAACCTGAAGACGCCTGTCATGCAGTTGAAATGCTCACTATTCTGTATAGTTACTTAATCTCTATACCTTGACTACATGTACATTCTGCATTAATAGCCAAGCCTAATGACTAATAGCACGAGAACTTTTTTTATCCACATGATTTTTAAAGTATAAACTGTGTGCTACCTATGTTTTATACGCGCTGTATATAGCCTCTTATTTTATAAAATATATAATTAAATAATTAAATAAAATTAAATAATTATAATTAATATAATTAAATAACTAAATATAGTCTAAATTTGATAAAATCTGATATCCTGGGCCTGATGATCAAGTAATCGGTTACCTGTAATAAACAATTGCTGTTGAATAAATTTCACAGTTTCACTACAGAGTCCTGCCATTCGTGAAATTAAAGGCGGTGGGCCATTTATATTTGACTAATAAATCTTGAAGCTAATCCAGCTAGTCCAAATTTCGACGATAAAAAGTTTATGCGCAGATTTTTAGGCACTGCTGAATCATTTAATGGCGGCAGTTGGCGTAGGCCTGTAAAGCAACATGTCCATTCTTCATTAATGGTAGCGTTTTCCGCTAGAGTGCAAAATGAAGATTTGCATGCAACTAGACAAGTCTTTTACAGTCCTCCAGCAATAGCCTATATTCCGAATGATTGACCATACAGACACCTACAGTGACCTCGGGCAATGGATTGGACAATGGTGGTGGTGGTGCTCGAAAGTTTAAAGATCGTTTTTTGATTTTTGGTAACAAAAACTATGCGGTCCGGTTCAGTGCATGCCTCGGGGCCAAGTAAAGGACCGCACCCCCTTCTTTAGTTGCTTTTTACAATTCGCTTGGAGAACTCTGGGCTGTAAGTCAATGCTTTGATCTACAAGGAGCTATAAGAGTAATTTATTTTCCGCTTATTTTCTCAGCGAGGCGCAGCATGTTAAATTCCGACGTATAGGCCTATAAGAGATGGAAGGTGGCGCCCCCTGCTAGCACGGGAACAAAGAATTGGCTTGCGCCCCAGAGCTCTCCCCGGACGTGTAGCAAAGGCGACCATTGACTCTCAACCTCAAGATCCCCCAGGCGCCTGATTCCTTACTATACATGCAGCCCCAACACGGCAAAACTGTCGTTGCTCAAGTCACTCTCCAACTCTCCATCATCTCCGCACACTACACTGCCTTCCACGTTATAGGATTACAGTCCTCGGCCGGCGGGCAATCGATCAGAGTTACCGTACCTGTTGCGCTCTCGGATTGTATTCTCTACAAGTACGCCGTCATCCATCAACCTGGCGGGAAAATGTTTTTGTGTGACCATGCAGCGCGCGTCGTCCAATTGAAACTGTGGCTGGTGCATGGCACGGAATAAATCAGGGTTCTAGCGAAGAAAAAGCATACCGCACAAATGTGCTAGCCAGGTTAGGAATGTCCTTTAAGAAATCAAACTTTATAAAAAAGAGTTAATGTCAAATTTTATGTTTTTGGTGCAAAACATAGGATTTTACATAATATTACTAAGCTAATAATAAACTTAAGGTAAAATACGCCGTTTCTACGGAAGCACGGCAGTTATTAGGTTGCGAACAAATTTTATGCTGGATTGCAATGACAATGTCATTGTCACTGAGTATTCAATTGGCTCCGAGGCAATGGAGTGCTCATTCTACTCAATGCAAATTTAAAGCTAGCACACCGATGTCGGCAGCTTACATGTTGATTGCAAATTATTGCACGCCATTACAATCCCTAACAACCCTTATAACCCTAGCAACCCTTACAACCCTAGCAACCCTTACAACCCTAGCAACCCTTACAACCCTATGGCCCTTACAACCCTAGCAACCCTTACAACCCTAGCAACCCTTACAATCCCTAACAACCCTTACAACCCTATGACCCTTTCTGTAGGTTTCATCCATCAAACACTCCGTTCTCAAAATTAAATGTATACGCTTATTACCAAAACCCATAAACGCTAGTAATGGCTAGCACACCGGCTAATAACTAGCACAATGGCTAGCACATTACAATCTAGCAAATCGCAAAATACGTGTTATCAATTATAACATTATAATTAGATCTGCCATATAAACGCTTACCAGAACGCCCTTGAGCTGAGTCCAGGCGAACGGTAAATTCTGCAACCGCCTGCGCAACGAAAACTCTTCGCTAACCCCCGGCTGCCCCGTTCCTTCCTCCTCCCGCACACCCCCCGACGCACTCCGCTCCCCCGCGCCTCCCGCGTCCCTCCGTCCCGGGGGCACCACCCCCACATCCGAGGGACAAGACGGGGGTCGGGGGGTCAGCGACCCCAACACGCTCCTCGACAGCGCTAGCGGCCAGACGGACGACGCCTTCGTAGGGGTGTTGGACGCCGAGATACAGCGCGCCCTCGCCCCCTCCTGCTCGTCCGGGGGCCTTCCGCCACGCTGGGTCAACCCGGCCGAGGTCTCCGAGCAGGACGCCGTTACCCCGTTGGACGGTTTCTTACCCCTCTGGTTGACCCCAGACGTTGTTGCCTCGAGATCGTGGTCGCAACTCGAGCGACGCCCGTTTGAGTGATGAGAGGAGTCTACGGACTTTTGGGAGGGGAGCTCGGTAGAGTCGCCTCGGTGGACGGGGAGGGCCTTGGTGATCTCCTCGCGGAGACGACTGAGGGCGGGCCAGGCGCGGAATATGGGCGACTCGTCGGCGGCGGAGGGGGGTTGGACGGAGGGGGGTTGTTGGACGGAGGAGGGGTGTTGGGAGGCGGAGGGGTGCTGGACGGAGGAGTGGTGTTGACCGCAGGAGGGGTTTTGGGCGGAGGAGTGTTGTTGGACGGAAGAAGATTGCGAGACACCATTGCAGTATTCGCTCGCAGCTGCTGAGGGCTGGCTGCGGTGGTGCCCCCCGGACCCGCTAGGCGAGGCTGAGGCGCAGCGCGCCGTGCCGCAGTCAGCGCCTCTCGTCGGCTCCCGACCGTCTCCTGGGTCGTCCACCGAAAGGCGTTTGTGAGCCGCTCGCCAGCCAGACGCGTCGATCTTTGCAAGGCTCGAGGGGGGTTTTCCAGCAGAACCCGATTGATGCAACGCGTTCTGATTACAATCCTGGGTCCTGTTCTGAGACTGTTCTCGATGATTATCAAAGCTTTCGTTAGCGTTGATGCCCCGACGGCCGTCAACATCGTTGCCGTTAAGGCTGTCCTTGACAATTATGTTATTGTTGCCATTGCCGTTTCTATCCGCTACAGCGTGGCGTGACGTCATTCCACCCGCGCATGACGTCACTCCACCCGCGCAGTTCGTCGGCCCAGTTCTAGAGCCTTCCTCGTGCACGATGCTATTGTTATTGAGATTATTGACGGGAAGACGGGTCATAAAGAAGTTCTTCTGCGCCCCCGCGCTGACCGGACTGAACCAGCGGTGGTCGGGGGACGGCGTGAGGAGCCCCGCGCGGGTCCGAGGGGCGAGATTGTTGTTGTTGGAGGGGGCTTGTGCCGCGGCCGAGCGGTAGAACATCTGGCGGGGGGGCTGCTGGTCGCTGGTGGAGGACGTGGCGGGGGAGGAACTGGCGGGGGTGGAGGCCGTGGTGCAGGGGGGCGTCGTGTCGTTGCAGTTGCGGTCCGTCGGACGCTCAACGCTGTAAAAATAAGCGGAGCTTATTATTATTATCGGTCACCGATCATCACGGATATTGCTTGGAGTGGCTGGGTGCTTTCAGCCTATTTAATTTTGTCTACTGATGGTCACCACACATGTAAACATGTCCCAGGCATCGTAGTGTTGTCCAAACGGCTAGAAATTAGCAAGCGTTATATTGTAAACCCAATTTATTGCATACGCATATACAAAAAACATATAAAGCATACATTGTGTACACAAACAAGATGTTGGACACGAACAAAAGGATGGACCAGAAAGCATGACCTACGATCACCCTTCAAATGACAAGGACACAGTCGTAAATCGAACGCAAATCAAACAATATTGAAAATTATATTAAACTGAACATTCAACAAATACAAACACAGCGTTACGTCGGACAGACACCCATGCATATTTTCAGGCGTAACTTAATTATTTATGTGGTGCTATCAGGGACAAGGAAGTCCGTGTCGTGTCCTTTAGAAATGAAAATATTCGTATCTTACTGCCATGAACCTTTTCAGGCCCAGCATCCAGGCAATTCACTTGAATTTTGCACCCAGTAACCCCTAGGATCTTGTGCGCCCAAACATCCGTCGACCTACGTAAAAGGCCTGCCGTGTCGCCAGACCCGTATACGTATTACTGTCCGATGGGCGCTCACTGTCGCCATAGATCTCGCGATCACAGCCTGCCTCGAGGAACTAAGGACGTCGATAAAGAACACAATTACGCAATAAATCACGTGAGTCCGCGCTGCAGCAAGGTCATGGGCGTACGTTCACGGCGACGCTTGCGGTGGCCCGTCCAGCCCTTCGTGATCTGAGACGAAAATCGTTTAAAATAGTTCTTCGAATAAAAAGATTATAAAGGTTGCGTTAATTGGCTTATACGTGTATAGAATAGATTGACCCTCAGCGTCGGATTCAGAACTTCTAACGAAGAATTCACGAAATTAACGAAAAGATGCAGGATTATGCGGCTAAGCAGCGGAATGGCGGATAAGTTTTCATTTGAGAAAGTATTCACAGACGAGCAGATTGCAACTCAGTCATGCAGACTGAGGACCAGTGCATACAAAAGATCCGAAACTAAACCTAAATCATGTCAAAATGAAGACCACAATGTCATGCCCACATTGTGCTCCCCGCCTCCCCCAATATTTTTGTCAGAATTTCTATGAAGTTTCAGCATTCACTCCAATTTCCTCTGACTGCCTCAATTTATGCTCTTAATTTTGCTTAGCTAAGAGGCTTTCATCAAACAAGTAATTTCTCTTCAAATTGACTTCATCATTTCAAGGTCACGAAACCCAAAACAATCCTTGCTGCATTCTCTCTTTTCGTGTAATACAATGTACATGTAGCTACAGTACTGTCTCGCGTTGTCGCCGTACTTCTTAACACTGCTACTCTCAAATATGTGGCGACGTCTGACGAATTCTATGTCATAACGAAGGAACGGGCGACGGAACTCCAAACGGGACCTGGCCCTATCTAGCGAATGGCGTTGTAAGCTGCTTTCCATCATATCTTGAGACTGTATCATAAGTTTCGGTAAGTCACGTTACTGGTATTTTATTATTATAATTTTAAAGCCTGTACAGTGTAAACTTGCAATAAAAATTATGATTTCTGATCAGCATAGCTAATTAGATATTCATCATCACATACAGTCTAAACAGCGAACTCGTATAGGTAGTCTGGTCTATAATGTGAAAAACATGCTGTAAATTATAATCAAGAATTTAGTTTGCCATTAATTTTACTTCGGCATTTGCCAAGGACCAAGGTACATTAAGCTTCTTCTACAGTAAACCGCCGAGTTGCAACTTTCGGTTTTTGCCATTTTGTTTGGGAATTTTTCAAAAGAGCCCTTTTGCTCCTTCGACCGTAAACCGTTAAGTTGTGCTCAATAAAGTTTATGCTGAGCTTCCAGTGTAAATAGGCGGACACCAGTCGTGCAGTCCATCGGGCAGTGAAGCCGTGGCAGAGACGCGCCGCCGCAGCGACGATATGGGTCCTGCGAGAACAGATCTCAATTCCAGCTCTTTCCTTCACGGTCCGTGAATTTCACGACATGATGCGGTCAGCGACTCGACACTGCGCCATTCAGGGGCGTAGAGCGTATTCAGTAATAGTGCGGACATTTTCCTTTTCGTGCAGAAAGTCCGTGGGTGCGGGGGGAGATAGTTACTAGTTAGATAATTTTGTTTCCAATTTTATTCCTACCATGTCAAAATCAATGCTTCTATTTCTTATTATCATTGAAACCAATGTAGACAGTGCATATTGTTATAGAGGTGTGGTTCAGGTAGGGATTACACTAAATCATGGGAGGGGGCGAGACTAAATCAAGGTGGTGACACCCTAGTTCGTAGTGGGGACGCATCCCCACCGTCCACTAAGGCGGCTATGTGCCCCGGCGCCATCTATACAGGGCTGCTCCCCTCACGCTTATGTAACGACGGCACCGACGGAGTTTGAGCGACTAAGAGAAAATCCGAAAGCGAAAACTTGTGCGATCCAACTTTGCTCCTATGATGCTTCATTTTTAGTTCTGTATGAGCGACTTCGAGTACACATAAAATTCTACATATAGGCCTACACATGCAGGGAGCGCATTCACCCAGCTGGGTCCCTCAGAGAGAGTAGCTGCGGTGAAAGGCATTACCACTAGAAACTTTTAAAAATGATTCTACCCCAATGAAGCTGAAACGAGAAATATTATGTTGTTCATAATTGGAGTTTAGACTGCGACGTTTGGCTCAGACATCCTATGGCACAACGTTACGGGGTAGTCGGCTCTTTTTCTTTCGACGGTTTAGAAACAGAATTGCGGTCGAACGCGATCAGTTACTGCATGATGCGGTTAAACCAAAAAAATCTATGTACATGTAGGTCTGTATGTCATGGTCCATTGAGAGAGTAGCCTACACAACAGCGGCGGACCACCCGCAATCTCTCTCCCCTTCCCTGAAAAAATAGCAAGACGATCATACATGCACCTGTCGTAGGCCTCGCGATTCGGCTGAAATATTTGTCGAAGGCCAACCTTGTTTACGACTCGCATGCATGCCAGACCCTATTCTATACGTCTACATTCTGCAGGCGTAAAGCCTCCAGAATAGTTGCAGAATGGAATATAAATTGATTCATACAGAAATCGACATTGGTTTCTAAGATTTGCTATAGGTAACATTTAACGCTTTCTTTTTTATTGATTCATACAAAAATGAACATTGGTTTTTTTAATGTGCTATACTACCTACAACAACATTAAACTCCCTTCCTTTAAAAACTCACAAACCCGCTGCATGCGGAACCAGTGGCAGGCCCTGCTCAGCGGTCTGCAGCGCGGCAATCAATTATTGAGCCCATTATCATCGACCCTCGGGACCCTGCGAGCCTCGGCGATGAGACGACTATCGTCCATCAGACCGGCCATACGGAATGAAGTCATTTTCGAAGAAAGTCGGCGAAATCGTCGTGGCTCGATCTCGCTGTATGTTTTGTTATTGTCGATATAAAGCGACCCACCGCTCGAGATCTTACGTTCGCAGGCGATGAATGGCTACTAGTCCGGACTGTGGTGGATCCAACCTTTGATTCACTGGAGAGGAGGGGGTGGGATTTAACGGAACTTGTCTTCGCGACCAGGGAGGGCGGTGCAATGCCGTCAGAATGCCAGTGGCAGTGATGCAGTATTGTCAGATATGCTAACAAACCTAATGCAATCAAAGGTGTCTAGGCTGACTCAATCACAGGCCAATGCGATCACACATTTTTCTACGGGGCGGGGTCTCTTCCTGCCGATGAAGAACTGCTATTAACGCAAATTTACTCAGTCAAATTTATCTTTTGACCGCTTCAGAGTGAAGGGGGGAGGGGGGCAATAGCTCTCTCCTCTCTGAATCTGCCAGTGAGTCTGGCTGCGCGATGTTTGGATGAGCGCGCGGGGTACGATGCTGCTTTAACCCAGTTCGGAGATGAGTCTCGAAGGAGTGTACCAGGTTAAGTACAGACTCACTTATCGGCTGCATATACGTTGAACATATAGGCGCATCACGTGGAGACACTTGCGGATATATTATCCCACCATAGGGTTTGAGAAGCACAGCAACTATGCCGTGATGCCATTGACATTGAGTTGAATTGTTAGCAGTTGGATGGTGAGCTACATGGGCACAAATTTGCTCCTCAATATAGGCCTAAGCCAACAAAAAGCATGTCAGCGGCACAACTTGTGAAGATCCAATCACTCCGCTGCCGTTTGTCAAAATTGCACTATTCGGAGCTACACGTATGGTAGCAGGACAAGACTTAGTGTCACGTGATCGTAGGCTCATAGCATATTAGAGTAGTAATGCAACAGCATCCTGAGCATTAAAGTACCATGGCGCTTTTGATAGTAGCAAAAAGAATTGCTTTTCTTGAGAAGCTCGTAGGATTCTGCAAAGGAAGAATTTACGACAGATGGGCCTTTAAGTATAATCCTCGTCAGGCGCAAATTAGGCAGCAGCCTACGCTAATTGCCATCTTCGATTCTTGAAGCGACTGAGCGATAAAATACGCAATAGGGTCTATTTATCTTCTGTCCGACTTAGAGCTGTCTTGATTGTGACCGCGTCCCAAGTGCGAATTTTATTTTCGAATTAATTCGATTTTATGGCAAGTACAGGTCGATTTACTGGAATGGTTACGTTCATCGGAAATAAATAAAACTAGCCGACACATGAATGAAAAAGTTGCTTACTAATGATTAACATGTAGTAACGCATAATTAACATTATAATTGAGTATTTACGTATTGTGCTTTAATCAAATTAAATATTAATCAAATAAGTTTGTGTCATTATGATGGCATATACGACCTCTCAGTAACCGCGCTAACACTTTTAATCATGTTGTAGAATTTCTTGCCGTTGTGAGTCTCCGTACTGTATTGATCTCTATGTCGGGTGGCATAATTTATTAAAGTGTTTCCTATGGATCCTTGATTTTATCATTTTTATGTCTCATACGAGTTGTCCATTTACTCTGTTGCCATTTTTGATATAAAATTTAATTAAGTTAAATACATAACAAAGGCTTTGCATGCATGTACGATGTAAGTAGAATTTAGAATAAATAGCTTGTAAATAAATCAAGAAAACAAGCGTGAAATGTAAATGCTGACAATTGTAACAACAAGCGACCAATATTAAAAATGAAGAATGTCTAAAGTATGCTATGCAGGTAGATGGTTTAGTTGAGGTGAGGACCTAGTGAGGGTTCTAAATTTACATGCATCGAAAGCTTAATAAGATAACACACATTACATGACATTACGTTACACCATAAATGACTGGCCTATGCTACCGAGCAGTCCTGCTTGTGGTGCATGCAATATGCAGTGGATAAAACCCATGGAAAATCCCATCTCCCTAGAAAGTCGTCATCAGGGGATTATTGGGCGAACAATAAATGGGAGCCGGGGAGCGATTAGGCTGCTCGATGTGCTGCCTGTGTGGAGCATCCTCATCTGGGCTAATGATTGGTCGCTCACCAAAAGCTCTCCCGAAAAATCGGGTTGTGTTTTATTTATGCTGCGTTGCATGCTCTATCGATTCGAAGACTGCGGGGAGGAAGTCGGGAGCGTATATCATGTGTTAAACGTCTACATGCGTGCTATGATCCTTTCGATGCTAGAATGACGATTTTAGTGTTTAGTGTATTGCCAAGCAATTGTCTGAAACTAATTGTTAGACCTTAACAAATTACCAAGACTAAGGCCAATTAAAGCTATTTCAGTTCTAAACGCACCCGGCCACGAAGCGCAGAGTGAGACAGAGATTTCAGTTTAAATGCAAAAGAATAGTTTAAAAACAACTACGCCAGTGTCACCGGCCAATGCGACATTTCTCTAATGCATTTTGCATTATACTGAATTCTGGATATTTACATGGGTGTCGTGTTTGTAATGTATTTGCATGGTAGATTGGTTCATCTGATGATCAAAGCCCTAGGAATAGGAAGCAAAAGCCTTTTAGACGATGTTGTGAGATGCTTGGTGCATCATTCATTTTTGCATTAAAACTAATGTGGAAAGAGAAAACGGCGCTGAAGCGGATGCGCATTAAGGGTTCAAATTCTCCGTTAGGCTGCTGCTAGTAACCCGAAGCAGCACGGAGCACATGACTCGGCGCACATACAATATACCCCAATAGGTAAATCTCGGCGCCCTTCGAATCATGACATTTATGCTTCCGGCACGCAGCATGCATTCATGCACCCGCAGCCTAGTTGGCGTTTCTTGCTACCGTGCTATTTATAAAAAAAATCAAATTATCCTAAGCCTTACCAGAAACCCAACGTAAACCGCTCAACAATTTGATACATAGACCTAGCCTAAGCTCAGCCATATAGTAATCTACCCAAAAAACAAGAATATTTAAAAATGCTAAAACAGAAGCCATAGCAGCCGCCATCTGCTCAGCAGGATGCTGCTTGACCGGGACGCGTGTTTTGAAAATGCAAATGAATGGAGCAGTTGTGCTATACGTACATTTTAACCTAAACCTAACCCTAACCGAAACTTAGCCCTAAAACAAACCTAAACATACCAAATATATATATTTTTTTTTTTTTTAAAGAATTCGTTTGCATATTCAAATGACGCGCTCCGGACAGCAGCTCTAAAGTCACACGGATACTCTGTTCGTATCTAAATCGTGCGAAGATTTCTTGGTCCGCAAGCAGGATTACGTCAGGAAGACAAACACCCTTGCGACTCGCGCAACAAATCCGACGCATACTCATGCGTAACGTCTACGATTTGCATTCGGCGCAGCTTCCATTGCAACGAGAGCATAGCGAGATGGCAGGCAGTATTTGGCTTCGATGACGCAACTGAAGCCTTATGGTGAAATTGCATCTTTCGGTCAAAACGAAGAAAGCCTTCAAAACGAAGGAAGTCTTGTCGTTAAGGATCATGACGTCATGTCGGATGGACGAGTTCTATAGTAATCTATATGACTTTAGTCCTTAACGACAAAACTTCCTTCGTTTTGAAGGCTTCCTTCGTTTTGACCGAAAGGTGTAATTTCACCATTAGGGCTACAAATATGGCTGTGATGCAGCATTCAATTAGGCCTACGTGTACCGTACTGAAAGTATTTATTTATCATTGCCCAGTATGAAGTGTGAACACAGTTGTTTCGTTCGTGTTTCATGATGTAAAATATACGCACGGATTCACATGTATCTATCGGTATTAAAAATTCATTGGCCTACCTACATTTATCTACAGGGTGAGCCAAAAGTGTTGCATCAAATTTTAAGGCTCATAACTATGACAGTTGGGCGAAAAGTAGCCAGCATATTTATGCTTAATTTGATATAATGACCATAGATTTGTTGCAAAAAAACCGAAGTGGCAGGGCTTCAAAGTTGGTGCAGTAGTTGCGGCCCACGCTACAAGGGCCTGTATCTGTACGTCAGCGTCTAGAAATAATAGCTTTTGTTGGATATCGACAGTAACGTCCGTTGTGCTGACTTAATGCCTGTCATCTCGCAGCTTGTCACCGTAACTCGCTGCTGCGCCGCAGGTATTGCGATACTTGTATTAATAAGCAGTTTGCCTGAACGCGTGATCGATGCGACCCGTTAATAAGCGCGCGAACGCACGCGGTCCCAGGTGCGACCGTAGCCAGCCAGTGTCGCGCGCAGTACGGTAGACCAATAACACGAGGGCTTGGCGCTTGAATACAACTCGTTCCCATCACCGCGTCCCCGTGCGCAAAAAGCCGCAGTCTACTGGTGCCGCATGCCGTGCTCTTGCTCCAGAGGCAAATGAAGTAAAGTGATGTATGGAGAGAGAGACCTCGTTAGTTGTGGAAATGCGCGCGAAATATCAGCAGCATCCTAATGGGAACATTCCAGGCGTGATACATTACACTGTACGTGAACGGAGATGATATTGCAGAGCGGAGTATAGCCATGCAGCCCTATAAGCGAGCCTTGAGAGAATGTTCACAGTGAACCTTGTTGTTTGTTGGACACACTGCAGGCGCGGAGTATTTAAATATAGATTGAAATTATACAGTATTGCTCAAAAGTTTGAGCCCACCGGACAAAATAAAAACTGTTCGATAAAATTTTCAAAATTTTATCGA
>JAQIWG010002692.1:0-19682 GCA_034695025.1 Chamaedrilus cognettii | reverse complement strand
ATTGTATCGAATAATCTTATTGGTTAATTCGGACTACAAAATAAAATCGCACTTCAAATCGAAGTCTAGCAACCGGCCTTAAATCATTTCACTTAGTGGGGACCAAAAGCCATTTACATACTGTTAAATCAGAAAACATCCCAAAGATCAAAAGAAAGCTTTTCTGACGCTGGGCGAACCGTCGCGGCCCGTAAGTTAAAACCTTCAAAAGCAGCCAACTTTGTATAACATCCAAAAGCAGTTAAATTTTGACACAAAGCGCTGGTACAACTTAGCGAGAGAAATGTTAAATTTGTGCCGATCTGACAAACTAATGGATAAGAGGGTAGTGCAGCTGCACACGATGCCGTCATATAAACAATAGTAAGCAAGGAGAAAAGCAAGGAAGGAGCAACTCACCGAAACATTATCCTGTACATCGAACAAGCAGACTTAAGTGAAGCATAATGCCATTCTTAAACGAACTTAGGAAAATGATAATGTATTATTTTAATCTATTTACAATCAAATAAATTAAATATTTGCCTTAAAACACACATTTAATATTGATTAATTTCTCATTATTTTAACACACTGCAACAACTCTGATACTACCAACACATGTATAAGGCCTACTACTAACGTATTAACACTATGTATTAGCACTACTCAACACAAGCTAGATGCGCAGAGATCAACGGAAATATAGGGGAAACTGAGTAATCATACACTTGTACAAAGATACGACGTTAAACCTCCTTAGATCAATGTATAACTAGTGTATGTAAATGTAATGTATGTAATGCATGTAATGTATGTAATGCATGTAATGCATGTAATGTATGTAATGTATATAATGTATATAATGTATGTAATGTATGTAATGTATGTAATGTATGTAATGTATGTAATGTATGTAATGTATGTAATGTATGCAATGCATGTAATGTATGTAATGTATGTAATGTAACTAATTCTTCGTCAAAAGCACAGAATGCACCAAAAAGATAAAGGTTTCAAATTTAAGTCTGTTAAAATATATCCAACGCAAAAGAATGTGGCTTCGCTAATTCTTAGCTTATCTAGAAATCTTAGCTTAGCTATGAATACAGGATTCAAAATTTAAAAGGACGAAGCTGCGATGAACGAATCTTAACTAAATGTTCTACACATCACAACATTATGCCAACAGATGCAATAAGCCTACAAATAAAAGCTCCTCACGAGCCTGTGCTTTTACGGTGGGATGCCCCTCCTGAAGGCAAACAAATAGTTATCTGACACAAGGCTAGCAGATAGCGCCACCTATGCGTTATGTCTAAATCAATTTTTATATTTCCGTAAATTCATGATATATACTGTAGGCGCTTTGAATAACAGCCCATCTGTCCCTCGCCGCGGTAAAGTGAAAGCAGGAGTTACATCGCTGCAATTGTCCCTAATTCTCTTCAACAGACTTGAATCCAGGTCTCCGGACTCTTCGTTCGATACCTTGACCACTACAACACAGCGCCTTGCCCCAATTCCCTGCAATAAACGTTAAACGACCAAACCAAACAAGACTCGCTCACCTTATCCCAGCAAGTCGGGAACAAAGACAAGACCTGGGTCAGAGCTCCCCGGGCGAGTCGCAAAAGGCAAATAAAGACGGTGGAAAGGTTCTGTGGCGGCCCTCTTACACAGAACCGGGACTGCAATAGTCTTAGTTGCTCACACACGACACTTAAATTTCAAAAATAAAGAAGACGTGCTCACCCTTGCCCGTGCGTCGTACGCCTTTGACTCAAACAGATGCTCCAGTCGCGCCCTATCCACCTCCACACGCCCCAATCCGTCCTTCTCCAGCTGGCTCCAAATCGTGTCCAGTTGGAGCCCCGCCGGCGACACAAACCCCGCCTTCGCTTCCTTCCAGTGCAGCTTCATCGTCTTCCGGGTTTTTCCGAGTGACGATGGCGACGGCGACCGCTGGGTGAGCGGGGGCAAACTGAGGGGCGGCGGCGGGGGCGGGAGCATCAGGGACCCCCCCGGTGGCGGCGGAGGAGGAGGTGGAAGGGGTCCCCCGGAAAGGGAGGGCGGGCTGAGGGTCATTGAAGGGGGGAGTGGCGGGGCGGGTGGGGGGGGAGCCCCCGATGGAGATCGTCCCCCGGGGCTCCCTTCACCAAAGGAGCTCTGGTTTTTTAGGAAAGCGGCGAGAGAGGAACCCTTTCTCGATGAACCTGGCCCCCCGGTAGCCTGAAAAATAATAATTCTTTTGTAAATTTCATCCTGTAAAACTAATATTGTTACAACTAAATTGAATTAACGATATGGCATAATTGCTCTCTAATTCTTCCTCCAGCATTAACCCCTAGTTGGATGTTTGTGTAAAAAAAGAAGACGCAAAACTACACTTACTTACACATGCATGCTAAACACACACGAAAAAAGAAGTACACTTGCCTGCAGCATGCTAAACACACAAGAAAGAAAAAGACAAAGAACAACACTCACCTGCAGCATGCTCTGCGCATAGTTGGTGTCGTCAACAATCGTCAGATCTTTGAAGTTGACGCCGTTGATGCACAGCGACAGAGTGGCGCTCACCAGCCTGGCATTCATTTCTCGCTCAAGCTCCTCCCACTGCCGCTCAGATTCTGACTTAGGCACAATCGCCTTAGCAACCAGACCCCCCGGATCCCTAGCAACCGCTTCCGGCGCGGTCGTCTGGCTCCCGCGCATCGACCCAGCGTTCCTATTGGTCAGTCGGTTTCGCATCGCTAGAATCTCTGCGTTGAGGTCATTGGCGGGGTCGGCTTCAGAGGACGAATCAGGAATCGGTTCAACGGCAGGTAACTCCAGAAGTGAATCGTCTGGCGGCAGCGCAGGTTTAGCGGAGGCGATATCTAAGATGTCATCATATATTGTGGGTGCAACAGGGAGTAAGCCAGAACCAGGCACTTCTGAAGCAGAACTAGGCACTTCTGAGCCACAACTTGGCACTTCCGAACCAAAACCAGGCGCCTCTGAACCAGAACCAGGCATTTCCAACCCGAAACCAGGCACTTCTGCATCGCTTGATACAGCTTTATCCAGAGAATTACCGGCAACTATCCTGGCAGGAAAATTTGGACGTTTTGTGTAATACGGCAAGGTGGTCGGTAGCTCGCTGAGTGCCTGTAACATTGACGGGTGGCTTTCAATCGCCGTTTTTGTCCTACCAACAGCATCGCTCGCCTTCATTGTTTCCTCCTCTTCTATGCAAAATGCCACAGACTTCTTCGGAGTTTTTTTCTGACTGCCATCTCCTCCAGCTGTGATTTGGAGATGATGAGGTGAAGGGCTCTCTTTGGCACCCTGTGAATCCATCAAATGAGTCAAGTTTCGTGAAAAACTTGCGCCTGCTTCCTCCTTATGCGCGATAGCGTAGTTGTTGGCCACAGCACCCAAACCGGCTTGATTAATAGAATCGTCGCCGCTATAGCTTCCTGACATCGGTTTAGTTTCATCCATTGAAGGTCTTGAAGACCTATCGTCATCTTTTAAATATTCATGCTGTTTCACCGACGCATCCTTCCTTGGTATAAAACGATTTGAAATAGATTCCGTGCTGCTTTCGCTCGCGACGATTCGACACTTTTGATTCGTCAGTTCCATCCTCTTCCGCTGCCACGGAGCGATCTCATTGGCCGACTCCATTGAGCCTTGTTTCCGTGAATCAAACGATTTGCCATTGTTCTCTGGAGCACTTCGACCAAGCTGACTTCCAGCCACACTAACTTTCTTCTCTGTTATTCCAGGAACGGAATTTCCGTGCAACTCGCTCGGAGCAACAGGCCGACCCCACTGATTGGCCTGGGGTTCCCTCCTGGACGCCAGCTGACCAATCGCGTCAATCGTATCGTCCGACGACTGCGAATTTGTGAGATCGTCCTGCGATGCCGACCTGGCGCGAGTTTCCAGAATCATTTGCAGACGTGTGTGGTAGCCCTGGGGGTCGTTCACCGACAGTGGATATTCATCGACGTCAAATCCATCGCGATTGCCTTCCTCTGATTGACCAAATCTGTTCCGCAAATCGACCAATTGCGAGCAAGAATTTCTGCCGGCATCGGCGTTAATCACGATCGAAGGCTTGATTCCGTTTGATCTGAGATCAGGTCTGCGTTGATCTTCACCGCCTTGGCTATTGTAATCCAAATTTCGATTAGCTGGTGTGACATCGTTGTTGTATGACCCAACGTGATTGGTCTTGTCATAACGCTCGTTTTCATTGGCCGAATGGCCTTCGATCAGCTGACTTTCCATGCTAACATTTTTCACCGGCACCCCCTTGGTAGAAGACATGTAAGGGATGTACACTGCCGACGGGATGTGGGGGTCAAAAGAAGAAGAACTGGACGACAAAACGGGGCGAGAATTCGGCGTTTTGAGCGGTTGGGGGCTGGGAGGGGATGGGGGCGCAGCGGTGGGGGGCAGCAGAAGCGGCTGAACGTTATTGGGGGTCGAGGGGGAGGGAGAGCCGTGAAGGAGGGGCAGGGAACTGGCGGCGCCCCCAAACCTTCGACTCTGGCGCCGGTTGTCGTCTGATCGGATACGAGGAGTTTTCCTGCTGGCAATGCGGTAATAAAATTCTTTAACGTTGAATAACCCTTGTATTAAATATCGCTAAATGTAGACATTAATGATGATGTCAAACACCCTGTCATCTTTGACGCAACAAAAGCCAGAAAAATCACAGCCATCTTAGAGGCATCTATCATTGACCAAATGTCAAACACAATACGGTCAAGATGCTGTAACAGATGTTGGTTGGCAGCACACCAAGATGATTTGTGTCAAATAGCTATAGGGCGGGGAGTCAAACAAACAATTTTCCTAAGTCCCTACATGTGTCAGCATGCAGATATTTGAATGCAAAGGGAAAAGTTCAGACGGGAAGAGATAAAACATGCAGGGAGGCAGTAAAGCGATATGAAGGAGCGAGGCAGGAATCGAGAGATGGCAAAGAATCCAAAGTCATCGGGGAGTCTCATCACGGAATATCTCCAATATGTGCTAGCAATGAAAAGTGGATGTAAAACGTAACTGATGATGATGATGGTGTCGCACGCCGTCATTGTTTGCATGGCCAAAGCCCAAAAATCAAAGCCATCATAAATGCACAGATAAGATGGATTCTTCAGTGACCATTTGTCAAACGCAATAGGTTCAAGATAAATTTCATCAGTTTCACAGGAATATCAAGCACATTGGCATAAGCAACGAATAAGGGTCAGTCAAGCGTCAATCAAAGCCACTGAGGCTAGTGTGGCTGATTCGAAGGAGATAGGTTATCCCTACTAAAATAACTTAGGTTAGGTCAAATGCTGTCCAATATTCAAATTCTGTGCACAATACCAACAACACTGAAATGACTAAATTAGAAAAAAAAACACAAACCGTATCTGGCTGTCAATGGACTGCAGAAGCAGCTCGTCATCTGTAGCTCCTCCCCCTGGGCCCCAGGCTCCGCCCCCTGTACCCCAAGCCCCTGCCCCTTGGCCCCACGCCCCTCCTTCCCCGTCCTCGTGTCGAAGCACTGTCTCGTAGATCTGCAGCTGTTCGACCAGCTGCTGAACGGTAGTGCCCGACTCCTGGCCGTCCAATGGGGCGGCGGCATTCAGCTGATTGGCAGAAAGGAGGTAGTGGTGGACGAATCGCTGCATGCCCTGTTCCTCCATAGCGTCCGTGACATCAAAGAACAGCTCTTGGTCGGGAATAGCGTTCAGCGTCTGCGGACAAAAACACAGCTCAACAGTAACTTTAAACAAACATTTCTTAATTTAAAAAAACATAAAATACGAAATTATAATAATTTAATTCAAAAATTATAATTGCTAAATAATTGAAAAACGAAATTGAACCAATGCTGAAATGATCTTAATAGCAGAAATTTAATAACAATAAATCAAAGAAGAAACTTTTATAATTAAACAGTATAATTTATACTAAAAATTGACTCCTTAATGTTAAGATGAATATCTAAGTAGACTAAGATGATTTCAGCGTTCTTCGCCCTATGAAACCATCGGACACCCAGTATTCTTCTTTGGCAATGCATATGGATATGCCTGGAGATGGTTCATATCCACCTTGTTTTGATCCACGTTTTAGAGCATCATGATGGGAAGTACTCAAAAATTAATCGCTAAACCCCAAAAAATTGGTGAGCGATAGACGTCAGAAAAATTGGTAAAACTGTCTTCAAATTTCAAAGAAAATTCAAAAGTGCTAAAAGCCTACCTAGATATCTGTAATCACGCCTAACTGCATACAGTACCTTCGCACTATAAGGTGATCAAAAACAAAAGAAGTACCTTATTGATGAGAGTCATCGTGTAGACGAGAAGCTCGATATCGGTGCCGTCTCGCTCGCTGAGGATCGCCATTATGTTATGCCACGGTTTGGCGCCCACTGCAGGCAGCACACCAAATATGTCTGGCATCCACTACACACACAGCACACTGCTCAATCACATGCTGACACGCACAACATACACACACTACACTAATCACACGCTTGGCCTCTACAAATTATTTGCATCTTCAATAAATAGTAGGTGTATTTGAATGGCCACCTTTAAAGTCTGTTTCTCGCCGAGGTAGAAGTCCAGGCACGTGTCTGAAACCTAATACTGTCTATCTATGTGAGCCGTGATGGCGCTGCAGGCCAAACATGGCCTGCAGCAGCAGGCTAATGCTTGCTTACGCGTGTGAACCGTGACGGTGTTGACAGCGTGCAGCAGCAGAGTGGCGTTAGAGTCGGCGTACTCGACAAACACTAGCAGCAGCTTGAGCGCCATCTTCACCACCAGGCGGTGCTGCAATCACGCCCACACGCACCGTCGTCAAAACTAACTCCCTCACTTCAGCAGAAAAATCGATTCAGAACTTGCTGCGCATTTGAAAGCATCACCGAGTTCTTAACATTATACCTGGATTTACTTACTTTATTTATTGTTGTATTTTAGAGACCATGTGTAGCACAAAGACTATACGCAGTGCGGTTCTGTGCACGACAGCCGGCACAAAACCACTCCCCCTTCTTAAGTCGCCATTTACGACTCACCCGGAGAGCTCTTGGTGGCTAGCCAATTGTTAGTTCCCCAGCCTGCAGGGGTTGCTATACCGGGAGGCAGTGCACAAGCTATCTCACATAACCCACAGAATTTGTCACTGAAGAGAAGGAAAAATAAACTTAAATATTTAGCCACAGTGGATGCGCCATATGTTGCACTCGTCTAACAGAATGCATTATCGCATAGTCACCAATGCACAAGCAGCATTGAATCAACGACACAACTTGCCAGAGCTCGATAAGCATCAGATCTTGCCAGTGTTCAGTCGGTGTCGGATATTGCAAGAGTCAACTAAGGACCGTGCAAGTGAAAGATGTTCCAAGTGGTGTGTAGAGAGAGTGTCAGACCTTGCAAGTGGTGAGTGAGGCAATGTCATATCTTGCAAGTACCAGACCTCGCAAACTGTGTCAATTAAAGCAAGTACCAGATAGTGTGTCAGACCTTGCAAGTGGTGAGTGAGGTAAGTGTCATACCTTGTGGTGAGTGAGGTAAGTGTCATACCTTGTGGTGAGTGAGGTAAGTGTTATACCTTGCAAGTGGTTAGTGAGTAGAGCCACTGGACGGTAAGGCTGTGAGCGATCACGCCGTTCATCCCATCCACATAGAGCATCACCTGACCCAGGGCTGCCATACACAGCACACACACAGGGCTGTCATACACAACACACCCAAGGGTTGTCATACCTTTTTTTTTTTCTTAGTTTAGGGACCATGTCTAGTAGAAGGACTAAATACAGTTCGGTTCTGTGAAAGAGAGCCGGCACAGAACCGCTCCTCCCTTTTTAGTCGCCTTTTACGACAAGCTCGGGGATCTCTAGTCTGCAAGCCAATTCTTCATTCCCCAGCCTGCAGGGGTGGCTGCAACACACAGCACACATATCACATACCAGGGCTGTCACACACCATTCATCCCCTAAATACCTTGTCACACAGGGCATCACCTGATCTAAGGCTGCCACACACAACACACACTCAAGTCTTCAAACGACCCGAACGCAACCTTGGAAGCAGCTAACAAAATATTCGGTCTGACAGGGCCCACAGTTTAATAACTATTTTAATAGTATATTGAAACTCGTAATACTTATTAAAATATCATATGCTTGATGATTGGATTGTCATAGTTTGCGTGGCTTATCACAGGAATGATTTTCTGTGACGTCGTAGAGGGAACAAGTCCATTATAATATTGAATAGTATATTGGCAAACATTAAATTAATTTAGCACGGAACCGATATCATACATAACTAACAACATACGAATAGTAGAAATCAATGCGTGCACAGTCTACAACGTACTTACAGAGAACACACACAGTTTTCCAAATCAACGCACCTTTCAGTATGTAGTTGAGATAGTTCTGATCGGCTTCGTGCGCACGCCCGACACTTATAAAGCAGTCGAGGCCCCCGTTGTTGACAAACTCGTGGACAAGGTCCTTGTCATCCTAGAAACAGATAATTTTCCACCTCAAACCGTCAAATAAAACAATGTCCTTGTCCTCCCAGAAAAAGAAAACCTTCAGCCTTAGTCTCTGATACAAGGGATTCTTGTCTTTCTAGAAGCAGAAAATTTTCCGCCCCATATTCCCTAACTATTCAATAATAATTTTTAAAACCTGACAAAACAGAGGACTATCAAGCGCTTACTTCATTGCTGTACTCATCAATTAACTGGATCTTGTGTCTTAATTAGAAAATTCTTCACAAATGTGAAGTCATCAATCGAAAATTAGCTGAATTATTTGTTACCAGATAAGCTTGGCCACACAGAAACAGAGATGGATACCTGAAATATCTGCTTGAGAGAGAAGAGAGCCTTGCGCAGTTCTTTATCAGAAGAGCTCTGCAATTTGTCTGCAAATCAACCAACACGTACCGGTAGTGCTTGATATTGTAGTAAAACTCGCTTCCTAAGAACCAAACTCAAATCTGCAATCAGCACTTGTTCACGGACAATTTAAAACAATCCGCATGGCTTAAGACAATTCATTCCAGTCACAAAAATCGAAGTATTATACTTCGTAACCATGATATTCAATTACAAACTTTATCATTTAGAAGTCTAAACTAATTGCATTACAAGTTTGTCATTGTCGTAAACCATTTAGGAGTCGTTATTAAATAGTTGGCCAATACATGCAATGGTCCATACAATAAGACGTTTGACGCATAAATCACGAATGATAAGTTCTGAAGAAATAAAAAAGAAAAAGAAGAAGCAGCACTAACCGATGCAGGCCGTGACTCTAATGGATAGCTGGGTGCGCAGAAGAATAGCGTTCCTCTTGCTGTAACAACAAACGTGTATCCAATTACTGTGACTCGAAATTAAAAAATTCAATTAATATGTTTAACAAATACAAAATACTATTATAAATACAAATACTTATATTTTGCATTTAACAAATACAAAATACTATAAGCAATGTCTTCCAAATCTTCAGTCTTTCAGCAGCACTTGTCATTTTTTGAGTTTAAGGAATGTGTGTAAGACTACTACAGTAGAGTTCAGTGCCTCGGGGCCCAGCAAAGAACCGCTCTTCCTTCTTTAGTCACCTTTTACGACTCACCCGGTAAGCTCTGGGCTGCAGACCCATTTTACCCCAGAGAGCAGGGCATCTATTCATAGGTCAGTAGTGTCAAAGAGTTATTTTATGGTTTAGACAAACGAAGGTCGCACAGGGAAATTTTTAAAGCACAGGGCAACTTTTTAAAGATCACAGTGTACATATCACTGACTTTTCCGTGAATCCTTCCATTTCCTCGGCCTGGTCGTCGAGACTCGACTCGAGGTCGAGGTAGAGACCAAAGTCGTGCACGGCACCATTGCTCTTGTATAGCTGCAGCGCGCAGTCCTCCACCTGCGCAGTCGCACACTTCTATCAGATTTCAGATCGTACGTATCGACTCTAGAAAAATGCGGCAACGTTTTGCAAAAATGCGATTTTGCGCAAGCATATCAGGCCTTTTATTTAAACTGTAGCAACTTTGAAACACCATTCAATACTAATAATATCAAATTGTGGCTATTTTTGCTACGAAAATGACACATTTTTATTAATATGATGTCATTTAGTTGCTTATGATTGAAAAATGCTTTTTCAAGTTCTTTTTATCCTGAAACTACCTAAGTTTTCTCTCACAAAAAAGATTTGATTTTCCCAATATATGCTTTGAAAGTTCTTCAGATAACAAATTTTCTAAGGTTCCTTCGTCTCAGATCTGCATATAAGAGACCACATAAAAGATACAAAAACTGACATTCTAGATGCACAGAAATACCAACTAAAGAAGAAGACTGACATTGTGCGGCGCCTTGAGCAGTCGCTTGATCCCGGCCAGTTGACCCTGGAGGGGCACGCTCGTTAGGAAGGTAAAGGTCGGGGGGCGCGACGGCTCGGGAAAGGTCGTGCTGCTGAACGGATCCGTGTCGTCTAGGTACAACACCCGACACTGCAGCGTCGCAGCCATCGGGCTCTGAGATTAACAGCAACGACGCATTGTCCAGGTACCATAGGGCCTTCTTTGTCAAGCACCATACCGTTTACAAGACACGCGAACAATCACATGTTTACTGGCATTAAGGCGTGAATGTGCTATGTGAAATTAAGTTTCACGTGAGGATTTGAACCTTTATTGTTGAATAACGTGGTAAATTCGTAAGCGATAAATTGAATAAGTTGATGTTGATGAATGTCATTGAATTACGACGAATGAAATCATAGGCCATGTTCATACCCCGTCGAGTAACCTACAGTACAAACAGTAGATGAATTAAAATATCTACTAAATATAATTATACTGGGAATACAATATAATTATACATATAATTATTCACATTTCTAATTAATATTAGAAGCAGAACTCATCGTTCGGGCCTTAATACACTAAATAGCTCATCCTATTTCATATTTATTACCTAGTATTTATTACTCCCTTCCCCCTCTAACTGAAGTTGTTTCATAAAATAGCCTAATCCAAGTACAATGATAAAACTTAATTTAACAAACACCTACCGGTTAATTGGTCAGTGAAGAGTACCTGAGCTTCCTACTAGTGCTCAGCTTCAAACCCAACTTCAAAGTTAGGCTAACTATGACCCTAATTGCCCAAATTAATTGATGTGACAACTTGGCTCAACTAATAGTTATTAATCAAACTTGAGTCGATATATATATAGTGCGCCATCGTCCAACGCCCTGGCTTGTGAATAAATGCGTTTGTATGAGCGCTTGTTATGATGTTGGCAAATACAGGCTGCGTGACTTTAAGCCTAAAGTCTGACAACAGTCCAATGCAACAGCCTATCACTGTAGGCCTATAGTGTCTAGGAGAAATAAAAGCTATTAATAGTTCGTGGTTTATTATCTTTGAACTTTTAAATGTAAACAACGTTAAGTACTACAGAACAAAAAGGCGAGTGTGATACTGAGCTTTAAAACATCATTATGGTTTGCGCTAAGTCATTTGAAATATCCAATTGTAATCGTAATTAAGTTTTGGGGATTATGGACACTAAGAAGATCATAATGAAGTCTTTCGGCAATAAACATATAGTCAAATAAAGTAATAAATGACCTAGGCGCAGGCCCGTTATACAGTGTTTGCCTATGCGCGATTAAGAATAATTAACTTTTCTGTAAACACGATATAAGCCAATCATTTTATTGGCGTTTGTGTGTACGACATTTTGTACGCAGGCGTCGTTTGTGCCTCAGGTTTACTGAAATCAACAAATATGGCGGACGAGCAGGTGGGTAGTGTGCGAGTTTTTTGACGAAATTAGGACATTTTTACCCTTGGGACCTCCCATTTAATGATTGTGTAATTGCAATGCCAAGCGCTAATTACACCTTATAGATGACGCGTTGGGTTTCATTGAGATTATAGTAAGAAACTTGTTCTATAATCTAAAACATTAAATTAAATATTTGCCTTAATTCTTGAGATTCTTTACCTCAATTCATGATATTTATATATTGATGTATTAATTGTTTAAATATAATTTTTTTTTCAAAAAATCATAGAATTTGGTATTATATTAAGTAATTTATCAAAGGAGCGACCTGGAATTTTATGTAAAAGTCTGGAAAAACCTGAAAATGACCTGGAATTGCAGGATGACAAAATGCTGAGCACCTTGGTTAGGCTAACCGTCTTAGCGACTCTAAGTGACAGCTGAGCATTATTCACGCTGCAACGGTCATCATCTAATAATTACACTGAATTAGGCTGCCAGGGCGATTTCGTCAGAGAGTAAATATTAACCACAGGATGTGGTTAGGCTAACCATAATATTATGCTGTCTCTCAAAGTGACAGCTGAGCTCTGTTCACACCGCAACGATCGTCCTCTAATAATTAGACTGAAGGAAGCCGCTATTTCGATTTTTTCAGCGACGATTTTGCAATAGTTGCATAGTAACAAAAACGTCAAGGCAGCTATTATAGGCCTACACTAAGTAGCAGTGTATGCCGTATTCATGAAAGATTTTGATATTATCATTGGCATAGACCCATGTGAAGTCCAAATCAAGGATCAGATTTAAACACACCCTCCCCTCCACCCGCGAAAAATATCCCACGCCCCAGTGCTGAGAAGCAATAAAACACCTGTCAGTGTTTGTCCACGCCACTTTGTCCACGCCGCTTAGCAAACATTAGCTGGTTGCCCTCCGGCAAGCTCACTAATGATAACCTTCTAAAATTGTAAATAAATCTATATTCTTCAGTCTGACTGGTGCAATATTGCCAAATGCGGTCAAACTGCCAAATATTACCTAGTATTGCCAAACGTTGCCTTTGAATATTGCTTAAAAATTGATATTCATAACAGTCTCAATACTGTCAAATGCGGTCAAACATTGCCGAATATTACCGAACATTGCCAAACGTTGCCTTTGAATACTGGCAAAAAATTGATATTTTTCTGAATCTGTCTCTCGCAATATTGCCAAACATGGACAAACAGTGCCTTATATAGCCAAACGTTGCCTTTGAATATTGTCAAAAAATTGATATTCTTCAGGGTCTTTGATGCATTTTTATACTTCCAATGATACTTATATATACTTTAATTTGTATATTTATTTGCTTATTTTTATGTATCCTTTCTGTTATTTATGTACTTTATGTATTAAGTGATGCGGCTTGGTGCATGCATTGTCGTACAGGAGATGGTACAGCTGGAGCTGTTTGCCAAGGATCTCTATGAAACGACCAATCCGGTAGCGAGGATTCAGCTGGAAAAGAATCTTGTTCAGTTCTCTTCCTCCCCTGACTGCCTCAACAAATGTCAGCTTCTTCTCGAGAGGGCCTATGTAAGTGTGCAGCTGCAAGGATTATGCTGTATGCAAAACATGATGAATATTTGTGTATTTCAGGTACTGTTAACACAAGTTGTGATTGCTTATAGCTCCTTGTATAATTTAACGTTTTAATAAACGATTGAAAGTTGTGTTTTAAGTGTTTTAAAAATTTTATGTGGTTATTTAGTGGAGAGAATTGAGCTAACTGTGTCTTTAAATAGGGTTAGCCGGTCAGCCTCGACTATACACTCACCGATGATAATTTTCCTATCTCTGCAACAGGCAGTTAACTACCTGTGTGTTAAATTTAACACATAGGTGTTAAATTGAAGGTCTCACGCATCTCGATCATTATTGATATCGGTGAGTCTGCGGAGGTGAACTGGTTAGCCTCAGTTACACTGCATGCCAGACCAAAGCATGGCATTTTGTAATATTTGATGCTGTGCTTTGTTAAGACGTTTCCTTTTCTGCACACAGTCCCACTACACCCAGCTGTTGGCCGCAACAACGCTGACGAAGCTCGTATCTCGAATCAACGTCTCCCTTCCCGCCGAACAGCGCGTCGACATCAGTACGTATCTCTGACTCATGCAGCCCAGAGCTCCCCGGGCGAGTCGTAAAAGGCAACTGAAGAAGAAGAAGCGGTTCTGTGCGGACTCCCTTGCACAGAATCGGACCGTATATAGTCTTTTTATTACTAAGGAAAGCGAATTGGTTTGCGGTCCTGAGCTCCCCGAACGAGTCATAACTCTCTGGAGGTTAATAAAGAAGTGGTAGCAGTGCATTGCTTGAACTGGACTTGTTTGTTGCAAATTTTTCTTGCGAAAGTTGTCACGCAATTATCAATGTTACGTTTTGGCATTGTGTCTGACTTGGAGTTTTGTTATGGATCAAAATTGATTTTGAAATACTGCTTTTTGAATTGATTTTGAATCGTTTTTTTAAAGCCGAGGGTGTGGCATTGCAGGAAACTACGTGCTGAACTATCTGGCGACTCGACCAAAGCTGCTTAACTTCGTCTCGCAGGCTCTCGTCCAGGTCTGTACTTTAAACTATCGCTGCAGCGGGGTAAAGAATTAAGCATTAATTAATGGAAATTGGTAGAAAATGTAATGCGGTGTAGACCCGTAGGAGCTGAGGCAAATCGCTCTGCCTCCACCTTCCCAGTCTGCTGCTCTCCACGTGTTTTTAGCTTCAGTTGGTTTGCTGGAATGTGGTGATGCTGGAAAGCTGATCTGTTAACCTGTCTCTAACAGCTAGTAATTTATTGCCTAGCCTAAGCGCTGTGCTAGCAGAGTTGCTCAATATGGTAATATATTGCTATGTTCCTCACCGTAGAGCCAGTAATTAAGCATCTAAAGATGAAGGATCTATACAAATTTGGAAGGATCTATACAAATTTGCGAAGGATCTATACAAATTGGCGAAGGATCTATACAAGTTTGCGAAGGATATATACAATGCGGTCTTTTGCAAATGAACAAAAAATCGCGAACTGCCCGAAAAATTATTTTTTGCTGATTTTGGCGACTGGCAGATGAAGCCCGGATGCTAGCAGAGTTGTGTCTTTCTGTTGCTAGCTGTACGCTCGCATCACGAAGCACGGCTGGTTCGACACACGCCGTGACAATGAGTTTCTCTTCCATGACGTCATCGGCGATCTTAGCCAGTTCCTCAATGTACGTACTGACGGATTAAGATCTCTGTTAATTTATGAATGTGTGTGCTGCCAGGCTTAGATCTCTGTCAGTTTGTCAATGTATGTGCTGTCAGGCTTAGATCTCAATGAGTTTCTCAGTGTCTGTATATCTGCTGGTGTCAAGTCTTAGCCTGTTTCTGATGTACTGTCAGGCTTAAATCTCAATTGAGTATTTGTGCAGCTGGTCTAACATCTTGGCCAGTTCGTCTCAATGTTCATCGACTACGGTATTGCAGAATGCACCATGTCATTCTCTGCGTGCATCTTTCCCGTGATTGCCTGCTCAGCGTTGTTTGATTTTGACTCTAAAGCAAACATTCTTTGTGTGATAATCTGATAAATTCGCTACTTTAATTTACTATTCCTGGATTCTGTATCTTTGGTTTGAATCCCAGAGCGCCCCAAGCGCATTGTCAAAGGCAACTACAGAAGGGGGAGCAGTTCTTTGCTTCATCCCGAGGCACTAAACCGGACTCTAAAACTCTTTGCATGTACACCGAGCCTAAAACTCCCAAAAACCAGTCGTGTTATGTTGTGCTGTGACAAATGCACATTAGGGGCGTGTAAAGTAGGTAAGCGCTTGGTTCAGCAAAATCTTGCTGGTCAACAAAAAAGCGAAAATACAATATATAAATGAGGTAGGTGTGATTGGTATGAAACTTAACCGTGCAGGCTGTATTTTTGCCTACGAAGTTAACGAAATGTTTACTCCTGCAGGCCGGGGAACAAAGAATTGGCCTGCAGCCGAGAGCTTCCCGGCCTTGTTGTAAAAGGCAACTAAAGAAAAGGGGAACGGTTCTGTGCTGTCTCTCTTGGACAGAAGCGGACTGTATATAGCCCTTGTTTGCTACAATATGTATATAGCCCTTGTCTCTTAACTACAGAAAACAAAAACAAACACCCTAGGTCTTGCTAGTTTTTCTGCTCTTGTGCGATTGGCGGCCGTTGACCGACTTTGTGCTTCTCTGATTGGCTGTTGCTGACGACGCGCATGTGATGTTTTAGAGCGGCAACACCCATCACGTCATGCTGGGGGTGCAGCTGCTGTCGCAGCTCGTCTGTGAGATGAACCAAGTCTCGGAGGTACCCCCTTTGTTTATATGGTGTCCTCATTTACCCGCAGTTAATGCGCAATTTTAAAAACCGATTAAAGCTGAGGATCGAGAAAACATGCTACATGGTACAAAATCCTCTTGATAGTATTTCAGATTTAGCTATCATATTTATTTTAAATTAATTTTTCTTTTTTTACATTGATATTGTGTTATTAATTAAGTAAGAGATCTATTTTGCTTACTGCTAAGTGAAGTAAATAATTATATCGTTATGTTATTTTTATTGCTGTGTGGTAAATGTTATTATAACTGTACGAAGGCTGAGGCGTGTCGTTCGTTCACGAAGCATCGCAAGACGGCGTCGTCGTTCCGCGACGCGCAGCTCTTTGAGATCTTCACCCTCGGCTGTGATCTACTCAAGAAGGCCAACGAGATCAACAAGACCATAGACTTTAGCGATCCGGATCAGGTGAGGATCGAATCTTGATCAGGCGAGGGAGTCAATTGGTCCCTCTAAGATTATAGTGCGTCGAGTCATGTGAACCTCAAACGGAGAAAGGAACAAAAATGCAATGTATTTCTTACTGTTGACACTTATTTTTACCCAATGGATAGTTATGTTAGGCATGATACAAGTCGTTTTAAGAGTTTCTGGCAAATTTAGTCTCATACAGCACCCAAAAATTAGGGTAATAACATAAGTTAAATATATAATGAATATATAAATAAATGTAAATAATATCAAATATATAATCTAACTCAAAAGTGAGCAAAAGTCAACTTAATTCATTATGATCTGAAAGGGTCTAAATGAAGGGTCTGTTATGTAAAGACTGGATTGGATTAGTTCACGCTATTCCTTGTGTATAATCTACATCAGAGTTTAGATTTTTCACTTGTAATTTTTATTCTTTCACCGCACGCCGCAGCTCAACTGTGATTGTTGTTTGGGTGACCCACATGCTGATGCTCAATCGTGATTGGTTGTTGCAGCTTGGCCTGGTGACCCACACGCTGCAACTGGTTCTGAACTGTCTGACCTTTGACTTCATCGGGACGTCGACCGACGAGTCATCGGACGACCTCTGCACCGTGCAGATACCTACCCACTGGCGCACCGGTGAGTCAGACACACCTCTGCACCGGACAGATACAGACGCACATGCGCCCCGGTGAATCAGACTCACCTCTGCACCGTACAGATACGAACGCACTGGCGCCTCGGTGAGTCAGACTCACCTCTGCATCGTGAAGAAGTTGAATTGTTGCAAATTTAACAAAAACTTTAATGAAGTGCCTCTATCGCAAGCCTCTATTATTGAGTTTCTGGTTAATTCATGAAGCGCCGTTGGCAGATGGATCCACCATGAAACATTTGTCGGCATTTTCATGCGGCTGAATTCCCTCGATCCCAGAACTCAACTATGACAATCCTTGAAGCTAACATTTCAGCGCTGTAGGATTGACTGACCGATGTGTAGAGTTGAGCGCTGATTGTTTACAGCATTCCTAGATGGCAGCACACTGACGCTGTTCTTTGATCTCTACAAGTGTCTGCCCCCAATGCTCTCTCCCGTCGTGAGTAGTAACGTTTGATCTTATGCAAGTAATTAATGTACGTTAGCTCGTGTCCAATGCCATATAGATGCTAGCTTCAATGAGAGATGATGTATTTACCATCTCTGTCTCGTGTCTCAATGAAGCAGTGATGTGCATGAGTAGTGGATCCTTACACCGATTAGTCCTGTGAGATCCGTGACATCCGTTAATTATATGCGCGAGTTGGACGCATTGTGACGATCTAGATGAATATTTTTCTAACTCAGCGTAATATTTGGCTCGCTTAGTAAGTTTCACACGATTGGTTGAGGCCCTGTTGTATTGTGCGCAAGAGGATTTAAACCTCTTATGCATAACGCACAATAAACACAATTGTGTCTTGAATGTATTGTTCTAGAGGCTGTTGTGCTTGGTTCAGATGGCCCGAATTCGTAAGGCACTCGGTTTGACTCGGTTGGACCTACTTAGTTTTCGCCTCATTGGTTGAGTTCTTCGTGTTGATGTATTGTTCTAGACGCCGTTCTGCTTGTTCCAGACGGCCTGGGTTCGTATTTCGCTATTTTGACCTAGTTAGTTTTTGCCTGATTGGTTGAGATCCTCGCATGGCTGGGTTATTCTAGATGCTCTCCTGTCTGGTCGGGACGGCCTCAGTTCGTAGTCTGTGAGTTGGACTCTGTTTGACCTAGTTAGTTGTCATCTGATTGGTTGAGATTCCTGCGCGGCTGTGTTGTTCTAGACGCTCTCCTGCCTGGTCCAGACGGCCTCAGTTCGTAGGTCGCTGTTCAACAACGTGGAGAGAGCAAAGTTCCTCAATCAGCTCGTCGCTGGCATCAGGGAGATCCTCGAAAATCCCCAGGTAGGCAATGTTGACGGACTCCATGAATGGTTATCGTAGATAACAACGAAGCGTTGTGGCCGAGTGGTCTAAGTCGCGGATCTCGGAATATGGGTTCAACAACGCGTCGGTTTGAATCTGTGCCACGAGAATGATTTAGTGTCACTTAGTGCATCCTTTGCAAAGGTGTTTAAATTTGTCAGCCCTGCAAATAATCATCCATTAGGGTGCAGTGCAGTAGTGAAGTTGAAGTAAAGTTGTCGACTTGGCAAGTTATCGTGCGCAGAGCCTGTCTGATGCGGGTAACTACCACGAGTTCTGTCGTCTGCTCGCTCGACTCAAGTCCAACTATCAGCTGGGCGAGCTTGTCAAGGTCGACAACTATCCAGAGGTCATCAAGCTCATCGCAGAGTTCACCATCACTAGTCTCCAGGTGGTTTTATCAACTTTATTTTTGTCATTTTTTTCTCGCAATAGATATGATAGTTACTAGTCTAGTATGCACGCGTAGTTTTCAATTCGTTTCATTTACAAGCTAATTAATGTTTCTAGATCGTTTAAATTGCTGCCCGTAAAGGGAAAAATACTGTTCGTCTAATAGATAAAATTACGCGATTGTATTTTTGCCACCGGCAAAGCATTTAAGTGATCTTCAGTAGATGTATGATATGAGATTCTCCCTCAAAGTTGAGGTACTTGAGTCTCTGCGTTTGTCTGTTTAGGAATATAATTACTCGTATCTATGGACATATGATTATTTGTATATCTAGTGATGTGGTTATTTGTCTGTCTACACTTACGAACCATTAGGCATGTGTGATTATTATTTATTTTCAATTTTTTTTTTTTTCAGTCAACGCGCATGTTTTTTTATCAGTTTGCTTGTAGTCCTTGTTTGCTTCTTTAGTTCTTACCGCTTAACTTTCACCAGTATAGCGACTCTTTTTCTGTATACATTTTATCTCAGCAAGTTTGTGCAGCTGTCATTATGTTTAACTACATGTATACTTTGTACCGGCCTGTACTTATAACAGTGAGCCCCGCATTTGTCTGTCTAGTCGAATGTGTATTTGTCTATCTGGCCATGTGTTTATTTGTCTATCTGGCCATGTGTTTATTTGTCTATCTGGCCATGTGTTTATTT
>JAQIWG010002691.1:0-19683 GCA_034695025.1 Chamaedrilus cognettii | reverse complement strand
GAAATAGTGTATATGAAATAGTGTATATGAAATAGTGTATATGAAATAGTGTATATGAAATAGTGTATATGAAATAGTGTATATGAAATAGCCTATTTTATTCGTGTAGTTAAACTTAATTGAATTCTACTTGCATGCGCGCAAGTTTTTGCAAGCACGTGAGAGCAATTTTGAAATATTTCCAGTCTTGTTTGGCACTAAAATGACTCCGTTGTGCAGCCTGGCCGTTCTGCAAACAAAGTAAGGTATACCTACATGTTGTTGCTCCATGAAGATCTATTGAAATTATTTTGTATCCGCATCTCAGTAACTGATGACCGAATGGCTCAGGGTGAGCGATAGTGAAACTTTTGCTGATTTTTAGTCACTGGCGCAGTGCTGGCATACAATGCCTTACAGCTTAGAAGTTGACAAATGAAGACTCGTTCAAATTAAATGGAAATTTAACGTGTTCTTAACAATTTCAGGGCCGATGGGGATTCCTGGATCCACAGGACCCACAGGAGTCCCTGGACCGCCGGGATTCACTGGATCTACGGGAATCAAGGGGTCCATTGGGGCATCCGGAGGCACAGGTTTGGATGAATTCTTTGTTTCGTTTTAATTATATATGCTATAAAAAAAATTCTATTATCGGTGAAGAATACAATGTTCCATGAACAGTACAAATTCCAGAAAACAGTGGATAAATATTCAGAATTTAAGCAATAGCTCAGTGAAAAATTTATTTGATGACAAATTGAAGTAAAATAACTAAAAACTGTAAGTATTGATTGTACTGTACGCAACAAATGTCATGAATAATAAATAATTACACCCTATGAAGGGAAATACGCCGCATCAATTTTTGATTTTAGTGCTGAGGAATATTTTTTCATTTTAGAATTGATAGCATTTATTGATTGTCTGGAAATTTGAGGAAAATTACTGACAACAAACACACACATAGGCACACACGCTTCTTGTGGCTGAAACCCCCCTGTTAATATTAAATGTTATGACTGACATATTCAAATGTTGTGCAAATTACATCGTTGATAAATAATTACTCCCTCTAAATTGATTATGAATGAATCCTCCCTGCACTTTCACTTCAGCTTCTTCCACTTCCTACCCCAGCAAGTTGGGGAACAAAGAATAGACTTGCAGCCGAGAGCTTCCCAGGCGAGTCGTGAAAGGTGACTAAAGAGGGGGGAGCGGTTCTATGGCGGCCCTCTTACACAGCACCGGACCGAAATAGTTTTTGTTACTACACGCGGTCCTCAATATACAGCCCCACCCTTCCAGTTCCACAGTTCGTTGAAAGTCCAAAGTGCAAAGTTCGGTCGTTCCAGGTATGAGTGGACCCCCCGCCATGGCGGCTACTGGCGCCACGGGACCAGCAGGACTCATGGGGGAGGTCGGGTTCCCCGGACTGGTCGGACTCAACGGCATTCCAGGCAACGCCGGACCTCCGGGGGGGACCGGGGCTTCCGGTACTTGCTTCACACTTCATTGATAGATCTGCTATTACAAATCGCTAATGCAGCATTATGTAGTGTTTTAAAATATGATTTACTATCTTTTTATTATCTACTAACGTATATTTTAATTATCTCTTAATGCATCTTTTAATTATCTATTTTTGTGTCTTAGTTATCTACTTATATATCCCTTAATAACTATTTGTGTATTTTATAATTATCTATTTGTGAATTTTCAATGTATTTTTGACAATAATTAACATGACAAATATAACGTGCTGGGATTTACTCTACTTTTGATTGTCGTTTATTTCAGGGACGGCCGGTACTATTGGCAACCCAGGGGCGGTTGGGGCCCAGGGTCTCAGTGGGCCCTCGGGTCCCACTGGACCCCAGGGTGTGGCTGGCGCACCGGGGCAAAATGGGCCACAGGGCCAGCAGGGAGCCACAGGAATTGGTTCGACCGGACCTAGCGGGCCAACAGGTAAAACTTTTAAGGCAAAAACTCTTTGGAATGACCCTTTTTCGACTGCACAATAATGTTGTGTATTACAGCTATTTACTTTGCATTATATTAGTCATACTTTGTGATGCAAGCTAAATATTAGAACGACCCTTTGTACTGATTTTTTGTTCAAATGTTTCAATGTTTCTAGTCATTAAGATGCTGCAAGTAGTGGGCCTACTGTGAGTATCATATCATGTATCATGTATCATGTATCATGTATTCTGATAGCACTGTGTTATTGTATTACGTTAGTAAACTTTAATTAGCAGAAACTCATTAGTTAACTAATTCCTGTGTCAATAAACTGGAGCCTAACTAAACTATCTGCGGCATCAAAACCATTTTATAGATTATTTATTCTTTTGAATTCCATTGGATTTATTCACCATCTTGCTCAATTTCTCTCTAGGTGGGACAGGGGCGACGGGTCCCGCGGGATCGGTAGGACCCAGCGGTCCCAACGGTCCTCAGGGCAACCCAGGGACACAGGGTCAGCCCGGACAGCCGGGCACGCCGGGGAACAACGGACCGACGGGAAGCGCTGGGCCCGCCGGTATTGCATCTGATTTATAGACGGATTGGTTTTGCGTTGTTTGTTGCGCATCGGAGGGACAACACCAAAGTTTGAAATAAAAATGTAATAACCATAATGTTTTATTAAATCAAATTTTACAATGTAAAATGTAACATGGAAGAATGTCTTGAGTCTTAGACAGCAGCCAGACGGTACGAGATATCAAAATCTCCAACTACGACTAGAAACTATTAAGAATATGCAGTTTGAAATCCTATTGATAATCCTATTAAAATCTCAGTAATCCTAAATAGACACTAAACAATATGCGTACAGAGATCAAATTAAAAAGCAGTTCAAGAGAGATAAACTGTGATATAAATAATCCCACCGGTGGTTGGAGTTAATTATTGTGTTAAGACAAGTTAAGAAAAATTGTGTTGGCGCGTCCGTCGATCGGTGGTAAATCCATGTGGGCGACCAGTGATGAATGACGTAGTATGGCGCCAGTACGGGTGAAATAAATGTAGATCACAAGCCTCCAAAGCGATGAGAGTATATATCAATGCGTAGTTTGAGTTATTAGCGTGTTGTTGTAGTTTCTCGACCGCACAGTATATTGCGTAGAGAGGAATGCACAACATTACGCGTAACTTGCAATTAAGAAAATTGCTGACATTTCATCCAGGTCAGAATGGATCACCAGGCCAGCCAGGGCCCTCGGGGCCACAGGGGCCACTTGGGCCTCAGGGGCCTGTGGGCGCACAGGGGCCGTCGGGGACGCCGGGGCAGCAGGGGCCGGCGGGCCCCGCTGGTAATAGCGGACAACCCGGAGTGGTGGGCCCTTCAGGGCAGCCGGGTATGTAAGGCAGACCACTTGTGTCTTTAATGATAAAAGGATTTTGTTACTATATATATTTTGTTCATTTTTTATGTTGATAAAATTGCGTAGTACGCAAGAGTTTCAACGTATTGGTGTCGTATTTAATAAAACGCGAAGCTGCGTGACGAATATTTTGTTACACTTGAAATTTAAATGGATATCTGATAATTTAATTCATCAGTTGCATTGTCAATTACGTATTTAAGTCTGCTTTACAGAAACTACATAACTCATGAATTTTACGTAAAAAGTAGTAATTGTGTTGACACTGAATTTAACCGGTCTTCTTGCCTTCTTTAGATGAGTCGTAAATGCTGTCACAGTTTGAAGTTTTTACGCCCGATCTTAATTTTTTTAATTTTGTACATGTTGCCATGTTCTTGTAGCTGATGAATAGCCTGAGTACTGCCAGTAGAATGGCTGTATGCTTACCTGGGTAATATAAAAAATTTACTGCGTCGTTGTTGTTGAATACTTGAAATTTGAAAGTTGTCAACTGCGAGCAAAGGGGATATAATTCATACGATCGAAATGTCATTTCCTAGGCCTACTTTCAGGCCAACAGCTCTAGATCTCTCAGGTCATTAACCGTTTTGTCCGGCAACTCTAGTTGATGGCTGTTTAGCATTAATTATCGAGTGGCAGTGGGACCTTGACCGAAAGGAAGAAGCTTGGTTAATAAAAACATGACCAATGTTACATTTTTATTGGCTGGCCTGATAATCAAAATATCCCATCGTTTCGGTCTATGTTAATTGATGAATCAACCTTATTTTCAAATATTTTAAGTTCATTTTTATTGAAAAAAAATTCTTGACTGGCTGCATGTTTTAGGGTTAATTTTGACAGGCCAAATATAAAAAATTCTTTTAAATTTACTGGCCACACGTGTAAAGTTTGTTTATTGACAAGTCAAATGTTTCAAATTCTGGCACCATATTGAGTGACAAATCCTTTAGCGTTGTCCAATCAAATAGAATGGCCAAACTTGAATACTTTGCATTAATTTTGCTATTCAATTGTCTTTTCTTCGCTGCAGGATCCCCTGGTCCTCTTGGTGCCCCTGGGTCCCAAGGTCAGCTTGGGCCCAACGGCGGCCCCGGCCCCTCGGGGCCTCAGGGACAACCGGGGAGCCCTGGCACGGCTGGGCCCGCGGGGCCCGCGGGTCCTCAGGGCCCCAATGGGCCATTGGGGGCTCCCGGAAGTCCAGGTCCTTCTGGTAAGTCACACAACACTTTTTGTAGTTTATAAAATAATAAGTAAAATAATGAAGAATGATTTAGGTACCGACCTAATCATTTAACGCAACTGAAGTAACTGTTATTATAACAGTTTAGTTATTTGAAAGAACGATCCTCTTTGTTCTTTACAATAATATTCTCCACTGTCTAACATTCCTCATAAATGCCTCGCCTAATACCATTAAGTAATTTTTCTATGTTTACATAATCAATGCGTCCCCTCTTTATGAAATTTCTTTATCCTCTTTTTCCCTGTTCAAGCATCCATTTGTTACTCCAATTTGACAAAGGTTTTGTTATGTGAAGCAAGCGACTAACATTATGGTAATGCACCTGCCTCAAATACTATACAGTAATATTTATACATTGCGTATTATTTTATAAATATTTTATTATTTACAGTACAAAGTATGTATACACGTGCATTATGTTTGCATATCATCGCAATGTTACCGCTCAGGTAACATCGGAGCCAATGGCCAGCCTGGAGCAAATGGACCCTCAGGACCTCAGGGTCCCGTGGGACCTAATGGGGTCCAGGGCCCCTCGGGGCCTCCAGGGCCAACGGGTCCAAGCGGCCCAGCAGGGACCGGTCAGCCGGGGCCGCAGGGTCCCATGGGGAACCCTGGCGCTCCGGGTCCTGCTGGGGTCCCTGGACCGGCGGGACTTCCTGGATTCTCTGGGTCACAAGGGCCTGCCGGGCCGTCAGGTGGGCTCTACTGGATTTTATCAAAATTTGAATTGGTGATTAATATTGATATTGTTGTAAAGTACAGCAGGGCTACATACAAGCAGCAATAGTTCTACTCTGCATGCGTGAAGCCACAAGCTGGCGCAACATCAGTTCGATCAAACAACAATTTCTTAGAAAAAGATAGTAAATAAAATTTGCTTCTATCAGGGTATTCTGTTTATTTTTTATTAACGCTTTGCTTAAATGTATACGATGCATGCTCACATAGGTCCACGCCATAGGCCCTGACTTTTGGCTTAGGCTTGATTCAATTTCAATGTTGTTGACTTCTACTTTGACTGCTACTCAAACTACATGTAAGTACAACACATATTAAATTTTTTGTCTACTGTTATAACACATTAACTGCTGGTTGCTCGACCTCGATTTAAGTTCGATTTAGTCTTTTGGTCCGAATTGACCAATCAAATTATTCGATACAATTCTCTCATAGATTTCCATTGGTTAAATCGGACTACAAAATTAAATCGCACTTGAATCGCACTTAAATCGAGGTCGAGCAAACGGCAGTAAATGGTGCAACCAGATTAAGTCTTACTAAGAATTTTTAGGCCAATGAATAAATATTATTACATGATTTCTTGGCCATTGGGCTGTTGGCCTGCCCATGTCTTTGTATTGCATTCATTTCTTGAACTTATATAATACATTAGCAATATTTTTTTAAATTTTATTAACTAAAAATTAATAAAGTTTAGTTTGAATAGAGTTTGTTTCTGTGTGCTTCAGGGGCAAATGGCGGTCCAGGACCAAGTGGCCCTTTAGGCCCTGGTGGGGCCGCTGGGCCTCAGGGGCCAACGGGCCCCATAGGGGGGGCAGGAGCGCCGGGACCTGTGGGGCCAGCCGGGGTCTCTGGCCAGGCGGGAGCCATTGGGCCCCTAGGCCCACAAGGGGCCAATGGTAGGGATAATTTGACTCGTAAATTTAACATTTGGTATTATTTGTAGTAGAAATTTATTTTATGTGAGACCAATGTGTGGATTCAGATAAATATTAGCATGCAAGTAATCGAGGAGGGAGTGGAAAGCATCTTTCAGTAAATATTTATTGTGCGCCTGCTTATTGAAGCTCAATTCTTTCGCATTCTGTGGGTGTCTCAACTTGTTACTGCTTCTATATTACTGCTTTCGTTGAAGGGCAATGAATAAGTTAGAGTGTGAGAAGAGAGTCGCAAGAAAACGTTTGATTCCTTTTTAAAATTAACTTTGCAACATTATCCGGTGAAAAAACAACCGAACTCAAATATTATTATCTGGTTCTGAGCGTCGTTTATTTAACATTTATTCCTCAACCGCTAAATTTCTAATTATTTTAATATCCTTTGCGCAGGTCTCCCTGGTCCAAACGGCAACCCCGGGTCCATAGGCCCCAGCGGCCCTCCGGGCAACGTTGGACCGACTGGGACTATAGGAACCCTTGGCCAGCAGGGAGTAGCAGGGCCTGCGGGACTCGCCGGTAGTCCTGGTCAGGCTGGGGCCCAGGGAGTTGTGGGTGTGGCTGGCCCCAGCGGGCCTCAAGGGGGCCCCGGACCCACTGGACCACAAGGGGCCAATGGGCAGGCGGGGCCACTCGGGCCGATTGGGCCGGCAGGACCCTCGGGGATCAATGGGGCAAATGGACCCCAGGGTTCACAAGGTAAGAGCTTCCCTATCTATTAGCTTTTTGGTGTAAGATATTTGGCTGAATTGTAAAACTGTGAGATTAAGCTTATATTTGCATTTCTCACGAGTTTGATTTCATCTTTTTATTTTGATGCTTGCAAAAATGTAAAATGTTCTCTCTCTTTTCAGTGCTCTGCTGAATGGCAGGTCTTTGCCAAAATACTAGGTGTTTTAAAGTGTTACAGAATTTTTATTTTTAATTAAATTGACCGTATGCTTGAATGTAATAAATGTAATGTTATGAAGTTTATTCCGTAGTCGGATATTTTAGTTTAAATGCACTTTGCAACTTCACGACTTGCGACTGCAACTTTGCGACTTTGTGACTTTGCGTAGCGAAGAATCCACTCCAGCCTCCTTCTCGACACGCAGCGAGCGTCAAAGAGTCTGTCTGGCATGGCGCTATTTTGAAGTCCTTTTCATCATTCTTCTTCATTATAATGCAGCAAAACCAATAAGGTTTAATGTAATTAATGTAATCTTCACGTGAGGGACTTATTAACTTTTGAATGTCAATTTCATTTTCAGGTCCACCGGGGCAGGGAGGTCCACCAGGCCCCCAGGGTCCTCAGGGAACGCCGGGGGCGCAGGGGCCGAATGGAAACACGGGGGGGACTGGCGCTCCGGGCTCGGTGGGCCCCATTGGAAGGTCGGGGGCAACAGGGGGCACAGGTGTGTGCAAGGGTTGTTTTAGAAAGGGGTAACTGTTTTGGAAGAATCTGAGAAGAGACTTGTTATATTGATTTATAGTCTAGACTCCCTAGCCTGAACACTCATTTTAAAATTTGATCCGATGCTGATATTTTGTAGTAGTTATAATAGAGTGACAAAAAACAAAATCTCTACTATAATGCAGAAAAACCAATGAGGTGTTAATGCAAGACCTACTGAGATCTTTAACGAGTGGATGTATTTGAAAATGAAATAAAAATTAAATTTAGATAAATATTTATTCTTGTCGGTAGGCCTTTTTGAAGCCAAATTTGTATAAATTTTAGGACCACTGGGGGCGCCTGGATCCCAAGGACCGATTGGGGCTAATGGGGGTCCGGGTCCAGCTGGAACCCAGGGCCTAATTGGCCCCGTGGGAAGCATTGGCCCTCAGGGGCTGGCGGGTGCTGTGGGGGCTTCAGGCTCAACAGGGCCAAAGGGACTCACAGGGGCTGTCGGCTTCACCGGTAAAAATCTAATTGAACATTCTGATTTTAATTGTGATTTTTATTTAGACAAAGTTACGTTTCTGGACAATTAATTTCTTGCTTTGTTTGATGCAATCATTTGCTAAATGTCTTATTTATTTCGACTGTATTCAATAAGTGTGCTCTTTATTTTAAAATATTAATGCATTTGAATAGCAACACAGGGCTTTGAAGTCAGCCATTTTACATGAATTTTGTGAATTTGGCTACAAATTAATGAATTAATTAACAAATTTAAATATTTTGCTTTACAGTTATTATACGAGTATTTAAAATTATTATTAATTGTTGAGCGTAATTAGAAACGAAGTGCATCCTGCTCAGGCTCACAGGGATCCGTCGGTCCGGCGGGTAATACCGGCCCGCAGGGTTTTACCGGATCTACGGGATTTCCGGGAAACAGCGGGGTTAACGGATTCACCGGGCCCCCGGGGGTAATGGGACCCGTGGGCGTCCAGGGCTCCACGGGGGGGACCGGACCGCAGGGCAACACGGGAATATTTGGTGAGAATTGGAGTTTGCGAATAAATAAAGGTGTAAATTTTGTTGACTTTGCGAACAAAATAATTGTTGGCTACACATTAGCAATGATTGATATGTGGCTGTGGCTGTGGCGTTTTCTTGTACACAGTTTTTATGATATTTAAGTTTGACATAAAAGTTTGACTGTCAATTTTATAAATCTTTTTGCTGATCAGGTTAGAAAAATTTATGTATAATGGTTAGACACTATTTGTATAAAAGGATGTACGATGCTCGCTTTCAGGTAGGACTGGGGCCACCGGATCCACAGGACCCCAGGGCCTGATGGGGTCTACTGGAAGCACAGGGCCCCTGGGGGCCACCGGATTTACCGGCCCGGTGGGTAGCACAGGGCCAGTGGGGCTTCTGGGACCTATGGGGCCTATTGGGCCCGTTGGTCGCACTGGATCCACAGGTGAACCTGTGATTTCTTGTTGATTTATTTCATTTATTAAATTGTTAATTAATTAATTAATTAATTAATTAAATTATTCATTGCTTTTTCTATTTGTTTATTCATTACTCACTTCTCCCTTGTTCATTTGTTCATTTGTTCATCCACTCATTCATTCATGCTTTGATTCATTCATTTATTAATACATTAATTCATTTAATTATTCACTTTTTCTTTTTGTTATTTGTTTATTTACTTCATTAATTGACATCTATTCATTCATTTATGCCTAATAGCATATTAATCATGCTAGTCATTCTTCTTTTCTTTTTTTGTTTTATCTTGGTTCATGGTTTAAGAAGTTAATTGCAGTGACAATATTTTTACCACAAAAATAGTTGTTTAAACTTCATCTAAATGCGTGTTCAGTTGAGATAAAAACAATTATTTTGTAGCATACGTTTCGCTTTTTCTTTGCCTGTTTTTAGAGCCTGCATAGGGGCTTCTCCAAGCTGCCTATTTCTTGTTTTACTTTTCAAATTTAACAATTAACATTTTCTGCACAGGTGCCACTGGTATCCTTGGATTTACCGGAGCGACCGGTTTAACCGGAGCCCTCGGCTACACCGGAGCAACCGGCATTGGAAGAACAGGAGCAACGGGTGTCACCGGAGTCACCGGACCCCAGGGTTTCACCGGGACGATAGGTCTGATGGGGGGGACGGGGCGACCAGGCGCTACGGGGGCAACGGGAGCAACTGGAATCGGCACGGGGGGTAAGTGTGTTACCGATCTTGCTTTTAAGATTAGTCGATCAATATTTCTTGCCAGTGAATTTTTTGCTTTTTTTGCATTGTTTTGTCGTAAATCTATGAATGCTTGTCCTGGTGAAATGTTTGGTAGGGCAGTCGCATTATATTTTGAGAGTATAATTTCCATCAGTGGCTTCTGTTTTTTCTTATTTTTATGCGTTTCTTTCGCTTTGCGAATGCCATTGTGAAATGCAGATTTCTGTGAAAAAATATTTGAATACGTAGTAAACTCAGTCAGCGTTAGTAATTAAATTAATTATCAATGGAATTTCTGACATTTTACTCACAAATTGATTGTAACGCATTGCATTAGCTAGTGTGTATTGCATATCCTGTTTGAAGTCAAGAAATATTCTGATAAGGTTGACAGTTGAAACGTGAATACTTTAACGAACATTGATCAAACAATATTTAAAACATTTCGTGCGACATATTTTGCATTTGTCATTTGAGGTGGTTTCGACTTGTAGAACGCATGAATGAGGAAGACTGGGTATCCGCATGCCGATATATTAAGGTGGAAGGAATCGTTAGAAGAGGGAGGGGGAAGAAAACATGGAAGGAGGCGGTAGAGAGCGATATGAAGGAGCGAGGCATGAATAGAGAGCTGGCAAAGAAGCGAAAGTTGTGGGGGAGTGTCATCGTGGGAAACGTCCAACCTGTGTTGACACGGAAAAGTGGACATAAAACCCAAATGATGATTTGAATTGTAACTACAATCAAATCTTTTCTGAGGTCAATATGGACTTCAGTAAATTTTTTTAATAAAATGCTCTGCTATGCCACGCCAATTGTTAATCACTGGTTAATTTGTGTCCGCCAGGGGTCCAGGGAATGGCCGGTAATCCCGGTACAAACGGTGTCGTCGGTGCCACGGGTAACACAGGATCGTCGGGTTTTACCGGGGGACTGGGATTCACAGGACAGCCTGGAAACACTGGATTCCCTGGTGTACCCGGAGGTAAGTTTTGGTCATTGATAGTAATGAACATGAGGTCTCATTCACACAAGTATATTCTGATGAAAATCTTAGTCTTAACAAATTCTTCTACAAATTTTCCGAAAATCTTTCCATTTGCTATTTTTCTGATATATATAATGAATGCGCTTCTTATATTTGTTTTTGATATTGTCTGTTGATGCTGTTTTTGTTTAGGATCTGGCAGCACGGGCCCCCCCGGCCCTCTCGGCTCTCCCGGTGTGGCCGGAGGCCCAGGAGTCGCTGGTATGCATTTGACCATGGCGATTAAATTTTTCTTTCGCATTATTGCATGTCTATCAGCAATTCTCTTGAAATAATGAGTGCTCTGGAAATCTTATTAACGCGCGTGAATGTGAAGGCATTTGCGCACATGTTTAGCAGAATTGAACATTATCGATGGATTCGATGGATTCTCAAGTAAATTTTGTGCGTTATTTTTAAAATTGGATAAAAACGTGCTTGAAATGCAAAAATTCAACTCATGCAGTTTCCAATGGGTCACAAATAAAAACTAAATATTTTTAGCAAGGTAGTACTATTCTACTCCATATAACATTACATTGGATATACTAATGTAGGTTGCTTATAAAAATAACAATGAGAACTTAACACATACAAATGAAGTTAGCATAGTGAGTCTCTCTTGCTGTCTGCAGGGCTGCCTGGTCAACCCGGACCCCAAGGCCCCACCGGCCCTGCCGGCCCCTCGTCTTCAGGCGTTTCCAGCGGTAACCTCTTCTTTCTTCTGTTTTTTAAAGGAAGCATAGTGCGGTATAGAAGACAAATAATCTTCAGTGTTATTGTCAGTGAAAAGCAATTCAATGGAGTCTGTATGGCAGTGCTGTTTATTACGCGGCTCGCGGGCAAGGGCTCTAAAGGGCTTCTAAATTAGAATATTTAGTAGTTGCAAAATTGCGGGTAAGCAAAAATTAATGTTCAAAATGTATGCGAGCACCTTCCCATGCCCCACTCTTGAGTTGCTGCTCTGCGCGGAAGGGAAAAGTCTTCATCAACCCCCCCTTTCCTCCGCTAGTGACTTCTCTAGATGTGTACTTCACAATTTTTGAACCGCACAGCAAGATGCAGTTGTAGACTTTTCTTTAAACAAGCCCCACTGCTCTTTAATGTTTGATTTTTTTATGCGCCCTCTTGCCCTACTGCTCTAATTATTGTTATTATTAGTTATTTATATCTAATTTTTTAGTATCCCCCAAAGCTAATCGGGCGCAATATGGCATGTTGCAGGAGTCTCGCCGTGCGTGCTAAAGAACGAATGTCTGACAAACAACGGCGGCTGCTCGCAGATCTGCGTCGACACGTACGACAGCTACTTCTGCGCTTGTAACAGCGGCTACACCAACGCTAACAACAACCTCGCGTGTCCGGGTACGCGGCTACTGATAGTAATATTGTCACTGTTAGCTTCGTACTCTCTTCAATAGAGAATGATATAAAAGAGTGAGGCATGAACAGAGAGCTGGCAAAGAGTCGAGCGTTATGTTAGTGGAAAACGTCCAACCTCTGCTTGGACCTTGATGGACCTTGTTTGGATCCGCTTCAACCTTGCACGGAAAAGTGGACGTTAAACGGAGATGAAGATTATGATGATGATTTAATGGAGTACATAATGCTACGAATATAAATATACCTAAATAGAATATTTTACACTTAATGATTCATTGGTAAGTCTTTTTAAATTTTAAGTATGCGGCATATTGACATTATAAAATTATCCGCAAACTATTCCTTCCATCGTTGAATATAACAATCGAGTCAATATGTCCCACGTCGCCAGACATCCCGGTGTGCGCGAGTGCGCGCGCAGACGTCGTGTTCGTGGTCGACAGTTCGCGCTCGGTGTGCACGTCTGACCTGACGTGCGCCAACTGGGCAAGCGTGCTCTCCTTCATTACCGCCCTCGTCAACACCTGGACCATCGGGCCCGCCGGCGTTCAGGTCAGCTGGGCCTTAACTCTTTAATACCTGCTTGTTATAAAAGTGGAGCAGAAAACGTCCATTAGAGGACTCTGGCGTGCAGGTCAGCCGTCTCAGCTCAGCTCAACTTGCTATAGCCATCTAACGGTGCTCGATTGGTCAACAATTAACTAGGGCGGGAATCGAGTACTTTCATTTTAATTTTCGTTGCAGTTTCTTGGACATATTTGCTGCTTTCATTACTAATAAAATAATTACTGATAATCAATACCAATAAAACTAACGATGATGCAAAAGCAACAACGTTAAACAATAGAAGATTACTCTCAGGAAAAGCTTATTGGAGGCTTATGTAGAATCTTATAATGAAAAATATTCGCACAAAGAAGCAAATTAATGAAGCAAAATCAATATATGCTAAGTATCTCAGTAATTTAAATAAATTACTATGTCAAATTCAAATGTTACATATATTCATTAACTTACTATATCGAAAGAAATGATTTTTTATTTTCACGTCATTCTTAAATGTGCTTTTTATTTTGTGGGGGGGTTCTTTTTAACTGGGTCAACCCTCGAATAGCTATTTCATCAATCAAAAATAGCAAAAATTTCAATTTGATCCATATTGAGTTGTGTTGCCGATTTGTCACATTTTCTTTCAAAAATTTGTCACATTTTTTCACTTTGAAATAACGCATTTTATCAAAACTTTCCGCACATATTAAAATTTTTCCTGCATTTTTCAAAGGTCCCATGCACTTCCCATAAGAAGCAATAATGAGTTGAATTTGCTTGCAGGTCGGTATCGTTCGCTACTCCTCCACCGCGCAAGACGTCTTCTTCATGAACCAGTACACCACGTCCACCTCTCTCCTCCAAGCTATCAACAACTTCGCCTACACCACCCAGAGCACCTCTCTCGCTGACCCCACGGTCGGACTGATGGACATGCGCACCAACCAGTTCACCGTCCAGAACGGGGACCGGCTCGCCGTGCCCAACATCGCGATAGTCCTCACCAACGGTGCCATCCCGACCCCCGCGACCGTCACCGCAGAGGCACTGCTCGACCGCAATGCGGGGATCAACATCTTCAGCGTGGGGATATCGAGTCGCGCGACCAGCATGGAGGTGCAGCTGATATCATCTCTCCCACAGGCGTACGGCTACAACTACTTTCTCAGTCAGAATGCGTCCGTGCTGGGTGGTCAGGTGACGGCGGTGAGCAATGAGGTTTGTTCGAGCGCGACGAGCGACTGCGCGACGCGCGCATTCGATCTTGTTTTCGTTCTTGGCAGTGCGGCGTCGGTCAACGGCGAGAATTCAAACGGGTGGACGAATCTTCTCGCGTTCGTCGGGACTTTAGTCAACGGACTGACCATCGGTCCAACAAGCGTCCAGGTCGGAGTGGTGACGTATTCGACGACAGCCGCCACGCCGATCCTTCTCAGCGCGTTCTCAGATAAAACGTCCCTCATCAACGCCATCACGAGCCTTCCATATAATTCCGGAACGAACAACGTCGCCGCAGGACTTACGGCGGCAGCGACGGAGTTTGCGGCGGGCAGTGGCGCACGTGCGGGCACGCAGCAGGTCGTTGTACTCGTTACGGATGGAACGTCAGCGAACGCCGCACAGACGCTCGCGGCGGCGAGCGCGCTGAAGCAGACCGGCGTGAAGGTGCTCGTGATCGGGGAGAGTGCAAAAGTGAACCAGGCCGAGCTGGCCAATGTGGCAAGCAGCCCGCACATCCAGTACAACCAGTGGTGGGCGGTGAGCGACTTCAACAGCGGCATCACGAACATTGCGGGCGCCGTGCAGAAACAGCTGTGCCGACCGAATCTTGGTAAGTGCACCTAGCTTGTACACATCTGACTGGTTAGTTAATATCCATAGTAGCATTTTTATTGATCTATTGACATGGCTAAATTATTAGTAATCTATAGCTACACAGGATTTGATTTGTCGAATGGGGTTAGGGGGGTTGTGCGCTCCAAATTCAATGCCATTCTTGAGCATATATGAGTATTTCACGCCATTTGGTGTGAAAATCTGGGTATTTTTTTGGAAGATCACCCTCCGCCAGTTCTTTTAGCACAAATGGATTTCTGGATCTACCACAAGCTAGGTATGTAGTTGTAGTTTATTTAGTTCGCTTACGTCCACAGTTTGTCCTTCAAATCTTTTTTTCTTTCCAATTAATCATTCAAAAGAAGGAAAAAAATTAAAAATAAGAAGTGACTCTGAAGGGATCGAATAATTATGGACTATTTTTACTTTTATGTTCGTTTCTTCTGGACCAATTGTTGCAAATCATGCTCCTTTATTATTAACGATCCATCCACAGAAATTAAAATTAGAATGTTCTAGAAAATAATCTTTTGGCCACAATCGTGCATTTTGTTGTTGTTGTAGAGGCATTCTGTCACACACAATCGACGGCCGGATACCAGTGCTTCTGTCCTTTTGGACAGTGCGACGTGAGGCCTATCAACTCCACCACCTGCCAAGGTCAGCTGAATTCTTTTTGTTTTATCTCTGCATTCTGTAACTTTTAGATTTAATGACAGAGTAAATATGTTCATTAAAATGATTTCGTAATGTAATCTCTGCTTCGTAATTTTAATATAGAAACATAAAATATTATTTTTTGATTGTTTGGAATACACCTCATTTCTGTATCGTAATTATTTATAGTTTATTTCCTTTGCCCTTTAGTTATTCTTTACGCATTCTATTGTAACTGCTTGGCTGACAATGCGGGTAATAGGCCTATGCTCGCGCTAGCAGGTCTATATTATCCGTATTATCGTTGTGCACTTCTAGATGCGAACGAGTGTCTGGTCGGTAACGGTGGATGTTCGGATATATGCACCAACACGGTGGGGAGCTACACGTGCAGCTGCAACCCCGGTCTCCTCCTCTCCACCAATGGACGCAACTGCGAAGGTATATATATATATGTATATACTTTCACGATATATAGCTATTGCGGTGTTATTTTGCAAATAGCAACAATATAACGCTGGTAACACTGCAGATAGCAACAATATAACGCTGGTAACACTGCAGATATCAACAATATAACTCTGGTAACACTGCAGATATCAACAATATAACGCTGGTAACACTGCAGATATCAACGAGTGTCTCACGGCCTCCATGTGCCCCACGTCCCAGACGTGCCTCAACACGTGGGGCAGCTTCACCTGCATCGACAACAGTCTCTTCGTCGTCCCAGGGGGCGGCGGCAGTAAGTTCACCCTGCTGGCTTTTCCCTTTCCATCGTACTATAAGACTGAATGTGAATTATTGCACAGCCATTCTAGTTTATTTGTAGAAGGACCAACTAACTAACTGCCTTTTTTGTCATAATAAATTATGTTCTATTAAATATCCATGTTTTTTCATGGGTTAGACTTTTAGAGCCATGGTAAGGACTGCTAATGCTGGGTTTTTATGGCCAGATGCCCTTCCTGACGCCCAGCAATTAAATAATTGTTGGGCTCCGAGTTAGTAGCTAGCAACATTTTTTACATTATATAAATTTACAGCACTCTTTTACTCTAATTAACAGCTCAAATATTCTAAATCTATTCTCTATATTTTAATGAAGTCTACTCAAAGTCTCAGTTCGTTTTTGTTCTCTTGTTTCTTCATTACTCTTGTTTCTTCGGTGCAAATCATGTAACTTTTGCTGCGTGTTATTTTGACGCACTTGTCTCTGAGAAATTTAGCTGCACTAAATTTGAACGTTTTTGAGGACTGCCTACTATGCATGTATAGCTTCCACGGTGCTATTTTCTCGCGTTTATTTTTCGGTAGTAACTTCTACCGATTGCAAAATTCGGTAAAACTACATCCACGTGAAAATGTCATATTTTTCATGACATTTATTTTTTATTTATTAACATTTTTTTATTTTTTATTTCACATGACGTCTGCATAATTAGTATTGTATATTGTGCACCCGCTGTGTTGCAGACCCCCCGGTGCCCGACACCCTACCCCAGCAGCAGCTCTCCGACTCAAACTCTGCGAGCGGTTCCCCGGTCGCGCAGGGCTACGACACGCCCGCCATCGCGCTCGCCGTCACTCTCGCTGTCGTCCTCGCCGCAGTGATCGTTGCGGTCGCGGTCTTCACCGTGCGACACCTCAAGCACAAGTCCAAGCTGCCGACCGTCTTCCCCGCAGTACTCCCACCCTCCAAGACGTTTGGCTCGGCGTCCGGTCGCGCCTTCGGGACAGTCAAGTCCAAGCTGACGCCGCAGACGTCCAACCTGAGCGGCCCGGTCGAGACGGTGAGGTCCAGCCCGCCCACGCCCACGCCCGCGCAGCCGAGGCCTCTGCCGGACGCGCCCACGCCCACGCCCTTCATGCCCCCCACGGTGCCCATGCCCCCCACGCCGTCCCCGCCAGTGGACGACTTCGGAGCGATTTTCGGAGGGGGGCTGAGGTCTAAGCTTCCGTCGCGACCAACATCGGAAATTGGCGGCATGTTTGGAACGGTCAAGTCGAAGTTGTCATCGGGGGGTTCTGAGGCGGGCAGCAATAGATAAGTTACATAAGTAAAACGCGGCTGTGAGGAATGTTGAAGAACTCATTAGATAAGTAAAGCGCAGCGGTGTGCGCGTTCGCTCAAAGAACTTAGGCTATTAGAAATCTAGAGTGACTACGCCAGCGATGTGGCTGTCTATCCGCAGTTCAGCGCGACACCACAAAGGGGATTGTCACGGGCAGCATAGCGTGATGGCTGCAAGGACTCTTAAGTGGGTTTCTACTGGCTCTATGAAATCAATCTGATTCCGTTCATTTTTGCAGCCCATGTAGTAGCATCTTTTACAGATAGTTTCACCGTTTGCCGTTGCGCTGCCTATGGCAATCCCGTTCTTTTATGTCGTTCAGCTTGAATGCGTTCCTTTATTGGTTTATAATAGCCTAAATTTGAGAAGCGGCTTAATGTTCATAATTTTTTGTGATTTCAGATGCTCCTTCCACATGCGCACCTAATTTGAATACAGTTCTTTATGGTACCTTGTGTTCCGGTTTAGTTCAGTTTATTTTAGGATTTTGTTAGGGTTAGGTAGGATATAGGTTCTGTGTAGCTTTAGGGTGGTGGGCATAGTTATATTTAGGCTATGGTTGATTGATAATCTATTAAGGTACATATTCAAACGAGACTGCGCAAGTGGGAAGAGCCTGCCAAATTTGCGCAAGTTACGATCCGTGAACGGTAAGTTAAAGTTGTTGATTCAGTCTGAGTGGTTCGTGTTCAACAGTGATACATGTATTAACAAGGTCCTAACGCGAACAACGGAGCGCTGTGATCCTGTGGTTTAGGTTGCCCTTTCGATCGCTGAACCATCTCATTTTCGATCCTCAGAAAGTTACAATTTCTGTGCACCCCATGGCAAGAAATTCAAACTCTGTTCTGTCAGTAGTTTTAGAGACGTGGCCGTCCGGCTGTGCACACAAATTGACACATGGTCGGTGACAGACGTGTGCTACAATGTATGGGCGGACGACGAACTGACATTAGATTAATTATGTTAATTATTTTAAATGTCTTTCATACATGTAGTATCATTGAGCTTTAATTCAATTTGAAAAAGGTAAAGAATGATTGTGTAAAATAACGGTCACGATATGCACCAGGTCTACCATGAAGAATTGGAGGTCTGAATATGGTCTCATCAAAGAATGTATCAGATGATATTCTATGAGAGATCTGTAGTTCATTAAATCAGTATGCTTGTGGTCGACTATTTTAGAAGCGATTACAAGAGGAAGGCTACTTTTACATGGATGCATTGTTCAAACTTTTATTAATCGCAATAAATATCTCTTCTTAAGATTTTTTACAAATTCATGAACCTATGTTTGTAGAAAAATCTTTAATTAATATTTGTAAATGGCGTTTGCGACAAATCGCAGAATTTATTGTGAATTTATGTTTACTCAGTTCATAGTTTAGATATTAACGGAAATATCATTACATTTTGTCAAATGTACATATAGATTATTCTGCATAGCATATGTACGCCGATTCTTTTTTTGCTGTCAACCCTGATGCTAAAGTAATTACATTTATATTTACCCGCTTAATTAATTATAATCATGTTTCACATAAAAAATTTATTTATTGTATTAGAACAGACGCTATGCGCTAAACTACCGCTAATTTCAGACGCTATGATAAAGTTGTTGTTGTGCTGTTGTGTGCATTGGAAGCTAGCTACACTGCCGATGTATATATAATGTAAGACATAGTGTACTTAGGAGACTAACCATTCGAGCTGGCATAATTTCATAAAAGTCAATGCGTGTCATGTCAGCCACTTATGTTAGTGACTTTAGATTTCGGTGACGGGAAAATTAGATTCGAATTTCGGACGCTGGCATTTTATAATTATTATTATTTCCTGTACGCCAGTGGAAGCGTTGTAACATGGCTGACCTTATGGATCACTGGCGCTGAAATACGTGATCAATGCCGTAACTACATAAGCAGAAGCATACATATTATATATATTTGTTGAAGAAAAATTGTCTGATCCATATTTCATTTAGAATTTTATTTCGCAATATAAATAGACCGCAGTAGATCATAATATATAGCATTTGAACATTTATAACAAAATGTGCCTATGGTAAAATATATAAATCTTTAGTTGACATCAACACAATGCAGCAGCCAAAAGCAATTAGTTTACGTAATTGCATGTACCCTATAAGCTGTCAAAAGGTATGCTAGTTGAAGCAAACATTACAGATTTCAGTCAGTGCCCTCCGCATCCTCGGGGGGGGGGGGG
>JAQIWG010002690.1:0-19689 GCA_034695025.1 Chamaedrilus cognettii | reverse complement strand
GACTAGGGATGATGCCTGTGTTGCCAGGAGGGCGTCCCCGATATGGTCGCCAGACTATGAAACGGACGCGAAATCATTATTATTATGATTATTATTATTATTAATTCCGTGTTGGTATAAAAATTACTCACACACCCATTCAAGATATTTATATAACGAAAAATTTTCAAGTTAAACATTGATACTAACGGAATGACGTGATAGGAATGTTCTCCGCTCCACGGAACGCTGAATTTAACGACAGCATGCTCGGCCCCCTCTGCGCAAGCAAGCGTCAGATACCGTTGCGCACGCGCGTAACCAAATAAATACTATAAGTAATAACATAGACATCTTTAGTTCATCACAAAGTGATAGTTTGCTAAACATAAATAAACGACACTCTTAATATCGATCGGTACATAAAGCGCTAAAATTTAGTATGCTTAGAAAAAAAAGAAAACAAGTGCCACTTCGTTACGATAGCAGTGCACCTGCAAAAAATCTTTTACCGTTAGTAAAAATGCAGTAATATATTAATGATTTTCACAAACACCGCAGCAGTACAGTGAACAGACACGAATTTCTCCAATAACTTCTACATTCATTTATCTAGATACTTTATTTTCAGAATTCGGCTAAAATCCCTAAATAAATGCATCCATAAAAAAATTGAAATAAACTCCCAACTAATTAATTGCTGCATCAACCATTATACAACAAGATAAGAAGAAGAGCGGCTCACCGGAGCCGTTGGCCCTGCATTTCTTCGTCACAACGCTTGCCGTGTACGCCTGCAGCGGCAGCGTCAGCCCCGACAACGAGATATTGTAGAAGAGATTGCGCGACTTGGTCGCGTTTATCACCACGTCGCTGGCCGTGAGTGAGGAGGGAAAGCCACGACAGAGGTCAATGAACGACGTAACGTTGTGGACGATGTGTCTGTCGGCCGTCTTGTAGAGATCAAACATCATCGTGACCGGGGTCTTGGACTCCGGCAGCAGCACGGCCCAGTGCTCAAACATGTCCAACTTATAGCTGTCGAGGTGCATCGCCTGCAAATATTGAATAATGAAAATTGCTTTTTTTATTTCATGCAAACAGACATCGTACATTATGCCAGCAGAGATCATCATACAGCACAATCTACATGTTACAATATGCATTACGTTTGCAAGCAGACTGCATAGCATATGAAGTAACGTCCCACAGAACTCTAGCCTGCTCATAAACTGTTGAACAATTTAACAGAGAGATCAGCGTAATCGAGTTCCAGATAGCATAGTTCTCTAAAAACTATCAAAAGCCTCTAAAAACCTGACAAAAATTTCCTACCGGATCACATATATATTTATCCTACCAGATCACATATATATTTATCCTACCAGATCACATATATATTTATCCTACCAGATCACATATATATTTATCCTACCAGATCACATATATATTTATCCTACCGGATCACATATATATTTATCCTACCGGATCACATATATATTTATCCTACCGGATCACATATATATTTATCCTACCAGATCACATATATATTTATCCTACCAGATCACATATATATTTAAGCTCAATTTACCGCTGCCGCGACATTTAACATAAACAATATTTAAGATCTCGGCCATTACCCGTATTGAAACCTCATCAAACCTTTATCTGTTGTTTACAAACAAGGTACCAACCTTCAGTCCTGCTTCGATCGGTGGCATCAGATTCGCGTAGCGAGCAAAATTTCCAACTTGAGAACTGAAATCATATAATTGTCAATACTTCAACCTCATTAATCTATAGTATTCAATATCGATTATCGATCAATGAATTAACTGAGCAATATGCTTCATAAAGACTAGCTATCCAATTAAAGGAGCGCAGACTTTAGCGTCATCAGCAACATAGGATAATTATCGACTGACACAATAGACCTACTAACAATATTAAATCAGTAACTAAATGGTGATAGTACACGCGTAAACAAATCCAAATGACTAACATCCTGCGGTAGGTCATACATACCATGATACAAATATTCAACGCATTTCAACTTCATGAAAAATTTCTTTCATAACTTTGTCTCATCAAGGTTATTTAGTACATTCAATTAGCACAGACTTAGCATTAATACATATTGAGAAAAATTTTTATAGCCGCAATAACAAATAATACTAAATAAAATCCTATTTTTAAAATACCAGCGTTTATCTGCTGGTCTTATGGTGCAGCCTCCCACCCAGGCTACATTCTCCTGCACAACAGAATGAACAACACTACAATCAGAAACTAGAAAGAGCTGAACAAGTCACTAAGTAAACAACATCCTATTTAGAACCATAATTATGTCATATAAAAGCTTGGCAAGTCATATACAGTAACGAAGCTTTTAAGAAAAAAGTTTCATCACTCCATCCAACAATTATATTTCAATCTAAAAAGCAATTGATCAATTCAAAAGTTGTAGAGAATGCAGAACTTTCTAATGATCAAATAAACACAATTATCTATAGATCTCTCACTCTGCTCGCACGCAAACGGTTTAAGTTAGTGCTAATTCCCAGCGACTCGTCAAAGAAAGCCGAGATGGATGGACAACACTTACCACGTTGGTCACAGCCACGTAGCCATACTGCGGCGCCAGAGCCTTGAGCAGCCGCACGGCCGTGTAGCGCGCGCGCGGCACCTGCACACACACAACACGCGCAGAATTACATGCCAATAATATGGCCATTATTATCTAAAAGACACACCTTGGCAGCTGAAGAAAAACTTCAGCATACTTCTTCATAAAACATTTGCAACCTAAGTTACAATTTATACCAGTACCAGTTAGACAACACAATGCAAATACTAAAACGATAAAACGCATGCATTTCCACTACGTAACTGTGATTTAGTACACACATTCCAATTAAACATAAAACGGAATAGAAAGAAGGCTTCGTTCTGATGACTCACGGAGGGCTGGACAAACTTCCAGGTCTGCTTGGAGCGAATCTCAAAGATGGCGGTGGGTAAGAGGTTGATCATTATGTCGTGGGATGCCTTGTACTGCTTCGTGCCACCGGGGTTCTTGTCCAAGTGGTGGACAAACGGTTTGACGCGGTACGTCGGATTCACCGCAACCTGGAGACGTGGATAAAAAATGCTGAAATGATAATTGTTGCGGAACAAACAAAGATCTAAAAGGCCAGAAAAATTGCAATATATACCTTCAAAAAAACAAACCGACCCACTTAATCTCATCTGGACTTCTTGTGCTTTCAAGGATATTTAAAACATGTAACTTTCAACAATTATTGCAACAGAATTAACATTTTAAATTAATGATTCTCTCCTTTGTGAAAACTATGACAGCAGATTTAAGAAAAGCCATAAGTAATACATTAGATAAGCACCTGTTTAGTTTTCTTGTCGACAATGTCAAAAAACGCTCGCATAGTAGCAAGAACAGTTTGTTTGCACCTGCAGCAACAGAAACACCACCTTCGTTATTAAATAAATAATAGAGTTAATAGACACGAGGATATCGCCATGCCGACACAAACTCCAATACACTTTGAGATATAAACATTTTAAACTTGTAGCACGAAGAAAAACTAAAGCCAGGCCTTCAACAGTACCATATCCACAATGGGGATATATGGCTTTTTGAAGCCATGAAAAACTAAATATAAAGTAGTGCCATTTGAAGTATATTTTGGCAATGGTACATGTTTAAGACAAAAATAACAGGCAGTACAAAACACACAAAAAGCACAAAAACTCACGAGACATGACTGAGGTGATCGGTGGAAACCCACGCCCTCGGAACTGAGACCGTCTGAGATTCAACAGCAGTACTTTCAAATGATGAAGACAAATATGATTAACGCATTGTGACAGAAAAAAGAGCAGTATTCAAGATTAATTTCTTCTAACAACTCCGCACACAAAGCAAATCATTTCCAATCTTGAACAAAACAATTCACTCCACAGTGATAACAAAAAATTATCACAAGTGCTGTACTGAAATATTTCAGACGAACAACTAACACGCCAAGCAGAAAAAAATAGCAGAACCACGTCTAGAATGATCATTCTTTCTATTCAATTGCGTAGATAAATAAATACCATTATTCCATTAAATACCCGTGTCGCGTAGTTTGGTTTAAAAGCGTCCGTAACAAAAGTATAAAATAAAATAAAACTTACTACTGCTGAAACGCTTCGATCACTTTCCACAATCTGTGCACGAAGAAATCACGAAGCATCTCATTTACTGATCAATGAATCATTATATACTGCAAGAACATTGATGCTGTGCGGTCTTCTAAGAAAAAGATCAACGAAAGAGACTCAATCAAAAGTTGACACAGTTTCAATCAAGAGTTCAAATAATACTGAGTCGCATATTCAATTATTTGACACAATTTGACAACGACTAAAAACAAATAAATTTATAACTTTAAGCACTTAAATCTACAACAAATGTACGTTATAATTTAGCATTCTAATTGGATTAATCGCATGCTCAGAACTGCCAACAAAAAAGAGCTAAAAATCTACTTTTAAAATGAACCAGCATCGGTAGTTCAAATAACCAAAGTACAAACTAGAAGAAATTCTGTCAATTGAAACAGTTAACGGTAAATATCAATTACAGCCATAAAATCAGTAAAACCGCAGAATTCTACAACGACTGCCTCACCCTCTGCAGTGACGTCAGGCCCCCCCTGACCATCAGATCCCTTGGCCCCCCCCCGGTGGAAAACACCGTCACGTCGCCCAACTTGCCGTCCTCATCGCCGTGCTGCACCCAATAGTCATTCACCCTCGCGTAGAGGTCAACGAGGTCGGCGTCTAGGGACAACACAGGCGCCTGGTGGGGGGTGGCCTGCGTCACGATTGTCTGAACGGTCTTGCGGTCAAAGGTCGGAAGGGTGTAGAGGGCGCGCGCCACCATGCCTCCCTTGTTGCAACAACAATGACAACGACCTGAAGCGGCTCAGTAATGACAGTAGTGATCAAACATTTCTGCTTTTTAATGAGACATTAATGAGACTGGTATATATTATTGGTTTTCAAAAAAAATTAATAAATCAAATTTATACATTAAATAGCTCAATGAAAAAGTTTGATTAAATCATTCTTTCAAAGATTTACTATGAAATCTATGAAGTTCACTATGAAGTTCAGTCCAAGAAAACTTCAATATTGAGTAACTGACTATTGCAGGATACAGCCCCAAATGCTCACATCAACAGCCATCACAAATTACTGTGCAAAAATTTCATAAAAATTTCATTAAAAAGTTAGCGGTTGACATTGAGCTTACGATGGAGTGGCCGACAAGGATAACAGACTCTGGCTTAGAGGCTCTGCCGCTCGGTCCTCCCTTGTACATCGTGAGTATGTGCTTGATGCATGCGTGAGTAAACTCTACACACAGTAGCCACATCAAATCCAACACATCACCATGCAGATACTTGGTAGAGAGATGAAAAATACTTGCAGTATTCGCTGGATGTTACCCGTTGCCACAGATACAAACAAAATACGTCCATCTTAAAACTACACAGTATTTCAGATCGTTATAAAGTTGTAACATACCTGTCTGCGTCAAGAGAAGGGGACCAAAGAATCCAGAAAACTCCTGCACAAAAATTAAAGCAACAGTACGGTAGAGTTCATGCTTTGAAGTGAAAACATGCATCTCAACAAACATAAAGATGTTTCCACAACGTCCAACAATAGTTTATCAATTAAACTGCATACCCGTATTCAGATACTCGTGTGCAGTTCATCATAAAACATTAAGTTAAATTGAATGCTACATCTTTCCTGCTTTTAGTTTGGCATGACAACTTCTGAATTGAAGGCAAAAACAACAACAAAAAGTGGAATAACTATTTTCATCTTTAAAAAATCAGACTCGGTATTTTAAAAAACAGTCGAAGCACCGAGTTAACAAATTTAGAATCAATGCATGATCTCGGTTTCAAATAACATGAAACCAGTACAGATTCGGCATCAGAAATTCCAAAACCGCACCTCATTGAGATCCAAGGCAAAGAAGTTAAAGTGAAAGTTAGATCTCGTGCTTTCCGTCATTCGTATAGCGACCGATCCCAGCGAACGCACTGGACCAATCACATCACCGGCAATGTTAAATTTTTATATCCGTTAATGAAAAAATACCATTCCAATTCATTTTTAAAACATCAGTGCATTTAGCTTTTAAATATTGCAAGTTCTTCTTTCTGAGAAAAAATCTAAACAAACGTCAACAAAATGAACATACCGCAATCAATCAAGCACGTGTGCAAACAATGCCATAATTTGAAGAGACCGACTTTTTGACACAAAAACAGAACATAAAATGGCGTTATAATAAATGGTCAGTAAAAATTTCTATAGACTTCAATCACATGCACATTGTGATGCTCACTCCAACAGCAAAATTTGTTTATTAAATATAAATTTGAATGCATGATACTCTTCAGTATTCACATTATGCCTGATAAAGATGTATTTTAAAATCAATCTAAATTGAACACCTTGATGATAGCTTCCAGCGTTTCCCGGTATAAACAGCACTGGAATTCCCGTAAAACTGAAATTTGAATTTCTGAAAAAAAACATGATGAAAAAACCACATATCATTTATTTTCATAGAAAAAGTCATTACAAAAATTGAAAGAGTTTCAGAAACATTAACTCAGAAACATTAACTCACCTATCATCTGAGGCAATATATACTGATTTTTCATCACTATTTTATACTACTAAGCCTAACAGAACAGAGAGATGACATAAACAAACAATCTAAGTCTTCAATTTATGCAAAACAATACGCTAAGTAAATTCAGCAACAAACACTCATAACACTTACTGTGTTCCAAATTTATACTATTTTAAAATATCTTAAGCATTATACACTGAGCTTACCTCAAATCTTCTGCGTACTTCCTGGAAAAAAAATCAATAGAATTAATTATATTCTTCTGACTACATTTACCTTGGGGCAGTTATATATGCATTGACACTACACAGCTTATTGGCTCTGCTAAAGGCTGCGATGGAAAAAGGACTTCCCTCTTAAACTGCCCTATCTTACATCATTTACATAATTTGTGTTTTTGCTATATAGGTCTATGACTGATTATCGGTTGTTGGGCCTAGCCTACCTAACTAGTTGAACAACTAATCAATTAAATATTCTCATTTCATAGCTTCTTGATTCTAGTTAGGGCACCGGTAGAGCAGAAACATTTAAATCACATTGTAAGCACTAAAAACCGCTTATATTTTAAACTCACCCTTCGCCATAAAGATAGAGATTGTATCGTGGAAATGTTTTCGCCAAATTCGGATCGAGGCCAATTTTCTAAACAAAGTACAATTTCCGAAACAAAACTATCACATCAAACTTTGGTTAAGCGGTTATAAAGAAGACTTAGACAATAACAAGGAAGAAAATGAAAGAATAATGAACAGGGTTAGGGTACCAAACATGAACAGTCTAATACCAAACTTTAATAAAATTATATAATAAACTTATATAATTAAATCAAGACGAAATTACTACTATGGTCCATTTATATTGTTCGTTAAATATATTACGCGAGTAAGTTTGGGAGTCCAATCAGAATGCAATATTTAAACTAACCTTAACATAGCCTAATCATTTATGATTAGGCCTGTCACACCCTTTTTCTGATCATCAATAATTCAGTGAGCGATAATATAGTGACCCAGCATATAATACTAAAAAGCAGGCTAAACTGACCAGAAACTCGGGTTGTTCAAACATGTATGTCATCTCGCAGGCGTTTTCCTTGACGTCAGACAGGAAGTCGCGCAGTCCGACGGCGAACAAAGCGAGAACAAGGGCGAGAAACAGCAGACGAAGGACCTGCGCCATTTTGTAGATATTTGATATCGTGTTCGACTAGCGAGAGAAAAAAGACAAAGTTCACGCTAGAACACAAGAGCCTGCAGACAGTGTTGATTTTTAGAAAGTTTAATTAATCAACTAATATGCGCTGGCCTGCACGGGCACCCTGGCCACACGGCATGCCGAGGACTAACTTGCCACGCTGCCCCTGCCCCACCCGTGCCCCAGAACAGCGCTCCTATATAGATTTCTTAAAACGCGACATTGATATATATAATTCATCATTTCGTGTTATTGTTATACTCGCCCTGTTAGTGCTATAATTATTTAACTGAAGCCTTATTGGACTGAATCTGGGACTAATATCATTGGGATTATGCTTGGCACTATGCCTGGGACTACGTTAAATTTTTATAGGATTTCTCTTTGTTGATAATATACATTTAGCGATAATTTAAACACTTATGCTTATTTGTCAGAAAATGTAATTCGGCATTTGATTTATTAACTAATTAAATTTTGATTCAATTAATTGCTTAATTAATTTTTAACGGTTAACGCTAGGGTTAGGGTTAGAGTTAAGGTTAGGGTTAATGACCCTGATATTGTATAATTAATTAGGATTAGGAGTTAATTATTTAATCCATTAAGTGTTTCTGCTTATATATTAGTTAATTAATAAATAAACAGCTAATAAATTTATTAATTATCTGTTTCTTGATTAATTAGATTGGTGTTTCACCAATGCTTATTACGGTGTTGATCAGCAGTGCTAAGCATGTCTGCAGGCAGCATGTCTGCAGACTTGGACGAATTTCTGTCATTATTGTCAATAATTAATTTTAATTAATTTAAATGTCTTTTATTCCTGTTTAAAAATTTGTTCCATCAAAATTTCAACAGGTCAATCTATATCAACCTATTATATTGTCGAACGGTGCATTAGATTCTAATTAGAGCTCTGTTTCCGCTATAGTGGATTATTCAAGTTGAATGAAGTAGTAGGCTATAGAAGTCAGTAAAGTCTAGTTATTACTATACTACGGCGTTGTGTGGTTTTTAATTAAACCGCTTGTCAAGCTCAGTACAGCCGCGGAGATGCTGGAGCAGGAGGAGAGGCTTCGCCTCAAGAAGCTTCTCTCCGAGGCCGTGCCCCTCTTGTGCAAAAACAGCATTGGGGCTCGCGTCCAGTCCAACTTCTGCGTGGAGGCTATGATCGGAATTACCATGGACGATAACCAGGTCGGTTAAATCCCGATATCTACTATAGAGCGTTGCAGCTTTTGCTGAATATTCTGAAATTTAAAACAATTGGCAATGCGGGGCGATATTTAATATTTAGTAATTTTGACTTGTTATTTTTACACCAGTTGCTATGGCTGTTGTCGAAATCGCGCTTAATGTAATTTCTAGTGGCTTTTTGCATAATTAAGGTGCAATTTTGTTGTTTTAAAATTGTTCAAAATTGTTTGATTTACTATAAAATTGGCTAGGCGTATCTATTCATTTAGAAAGCGTACTGTTATGGGATATCTTTGGTAATTATAATGGTATCTGTAATGACGAACAATGATATTATGTAGCGTGTCTCGATATATTTTCCGGCGGAATATATGTAATGTATTGTATATATTAGGCTTATTGGGTTTGCCGACCAGGTTGCTATCATCTGCTTCCGTGAGACCATGTCGAGTGACGGCACCGTCGTGTCACATGACTACGGCGGCCATGACACCGCCGACATCAACCACGCGAGCCGCAACAACTCGACGACCCACGACAACGAGGGCAGTTCGGTGGGGGGTGATGCCGCTAACGAATACGACGAGGACGACGACTGCCAGTTTGTCGATGAGCCGGATGGGGGTGGAAACGAAGAGGGTGGGAGTCAAGGGGGCTACGGTAATGACCCCCGCGTGAAGCAGGAACAGACCGGCGCGTCGGAACGCGATGTGAAAAATGTGGGCAACTTTGGATCGGGCGGAGACTATGATTCTCGTCGGAGCAGGGATGGTTACCATGGCAACGCGGCGGAGGGGGCGGTGGCAGGGGCACCGCCGAGAAAGAAGGCAAAATGGCAGCAAGCGGCTAGACAGAATCAGCAGCAGTATAACGTCAAAGAGGAGCAGTACGACGAATTGGACGGCGGCGACGCGTATCCGAAACAAGAAGAAGAAGAAGAACGGGAAGAAGACTGGGGGGGCTATGAGAAAGATACGTACGAGGGTGGTGATCAGTTTGAGCAGGGGGGGGACGGCCAGGCCTTTGATCCCGCCCACAGGCGAAAGAGGGGGGGCGGGGTGCCTCGCGGGAGAGGAAGGGGGGCGGGAAGGAACCAGGGACAGTGGGGAAGGGGGAGGGGAAGTTTGGCATCACTGCCGGGCTCTCCTAATTTCAAGGGATTGGCTATGGCCCTTCCTGGTGGACAGGTTTGTAGAAGATTTAAAGTTCTAATGTTTAAGTCCATTTATTGGCTATTATAACTTATTGGGCATTGAAAAATTATTTAGTGCTTCAAAGATTGTAATGCTCGTGAAGAATTAATTTTCTAGTTCATTGATTGAAATAAGAAACGGGGCACTTTCTGACATCTAGATTGCAGCAGCATTAAGTTTAGCGAGCGTTATTCTTTACGCTAAGTTTTCTGTAGTTGCATACATTGGTGCATACATTTTAAGCAGTGTTTTGAGTCTACAACTCTGTTTAAAATTTTATGTTATTAAGTTATTCAATTTATTTGATTGGATCTGATCTGTGTATGTTGAGTTGGTCGTAGACCCTGTTATCTATGTGGTTTTGACGGCGTATTGAGGCATTGTTGGGTGCCTATGAGAAGTCATCAGCTTGGAATCCATCAATAAGCAAGGACACTACTCTTCGGATTCACGCAGTATCCTATTGCTTTCAAGTGAAAAATTGTTTCAAGCGCGTTATTTGGATTGCAAGGCCAGTGAGAAGCTGAGCTGTCGAGTTTTTCTTTCTGCTTTGGCCTCTTTGGATGTCTGCTACTTTGCCTTTCGATGCAGCGACGCGCTGTTGAGTGGTTTGACCTGGGTCCATTGATCTCGTGACTTCTTTAATATCGTACCGGTACTTGATTTGCTGTGGATGGTGGATTTGAGAGTTTAAGGTGACTGTGGATAATAGCAACAAGCCTATTACCCTCCGGTTCAGTGAATTGAGGCCAAGCAAATAGCCTTCTTTAGTTGCTTGATACGACTCGCCCGGGAGCTCTGAGCTGCAAGCCAATTCTATATTCCCCGGCTAGCAGGAGGTTCTTAGTTCACAGCGATCATGCAGCCACAAGAACATTGCTGCAAGCCTGATTTTTGCATCACATCGCGTGAATGCACGCGGTACTTTTAGCACCATAAACAAAAGCAAGGCTTTTGTTACGTTGAATTCCACATTTTCGCTGAGCTTTGTGACTCTCATCATACTCTTCCATTGCTGAGCCCGCGCATAGTCCTAACTCGTTACTCTGTGCTTGCTGCTGCAGGGTGCTGTGGCCAGCAGCAGCAGTAGCAGCGCAGCACAGAAGCGCGGCGTGCTGCAGGGCCTCTGTCGCAGTCTCGCCGAGCAGTCCCAAGTTGAGCAGTCGTTCGTTTGTCACATCTGCAACTCGAAGCTCGCGAACAAGGCATCGTTGATGACGCACATAAAGGGGAGCCACCTGGCGGCGAGCTTCTTCCAGTGCGATCACTGCGCGGAGAGCTTCAAGTGGTACATGCAGCTGTACCGACACCGCAAGCGCTTCCACCCGGATGCTGGTGGAGCGGGGGGCGGGGATGAGTGGATGCCCGATGACGACGGATCCGCCTACTTTGATGCAGCGAATTCAAAAAAGCAAGGCGGAGAGAACTGTTTTTGAGGAACTGGATGTATGATAGTGAAAAGCAGAGCTTCAGAGTTGTCCTATGCCACTCGACTCAAATACGTGTGAAAAACTTACAATTTACCTCTTCGACACTAGCAATAGCATGCAAGATGCATCGGTGAAATTAGCATCAGGTCATGTCGTATTCAGATTGCGAGACTACGAATGTGGCGAGTTGCGATGAATTTTGACGAGTGACGTCACACGCATACCTCCAATACTGCGTCGTCTAGAACTGTAACCGCCTGCTGTCGTTCGTGCTGCAAGTTGCTGCGAGCAGCACGACGCAGCAGCAGCTGCACGGCTTCTGTCGCAGTCTCGCCGAGCAGTCCCACGTCGAGCAGTCCTTCGTGTGTCACATCTGCAGCGCGAAGCTCGCCAACAAGCAGTCGCTGGTGAATCACATAAAAGGCAGCCACCTGGCGGCCAGTTGCTTTCAGTGCGACCACTGCGAGAAGAGCTTCAAATGGCATATGCAGATGTACCGACACAAGAAGAGATATCACCCGGATGCTAGGGACATGAGCAATGATTGGATGCCGAATGAAGCGGAAGGGGATTGCTTTGACGAGCAGAACTGAAAGAAGTGGTTGCTGCGTCAAGGAATATTTTTTTTGGTGTAGGGCTAGGGCACTTTGAAAGTACGAGCAAGTGGCGTCAGAATTAAATAAAACTTAGTGTGATGAGGAATATTAGTCGGCTGTGCAAGAGGGTGACAGGCTGATTACAAAAGAATTTTTATGTTTATATGTGAAATTAGCGGTTTATTTCAAAGGAGATGAGTTTTGCTACAATGCAAAAGTGATCGATTGACCGCTGTGCTGTTGAGAAGTAGCTGCTGTAAATATTAACGCTGGCGATCGTTAACACTGCAGTTTGCAATTAACACTGCGGTTCACACATAACCTGCAGTTAACACTGCTGTGAATGCTGCATTTAACGCTGCGTCTAACGCTGGCTGCACATTCACGCAGAGCGCCGGGTACGGCGCGATGATGCAGGACATCTGTGACTCGATGGTCCAGCAGTCGACCACGGTGGGCACGGTGGGTGGCGGGGAAACGTACGTCTGCCACATCTGCCAGGCCCAGCTGAGCAACCAGGCGTCCCTGCGCAATCACATACGCGGCACGCACCTCGCGCTCAAGTCGGTGCGCTGCAACGTGTGCGGCGAGAGCTTTAAGTGGGCTATGCAGCTTGCGCGACACAAGAAGCGCGACCACGGTGATGGGTCGTTTGTGCAGATACATAACGCGGGCGGCGGGGGTGGTGGTGGTAGAGCGGGGATGGGGTTTAAGCAGGGGCATGGTGGGGAGTATATGTGAGTGGAGGCAGGCGTTAAGTGTCAGTGAAGTGGGATTGAATTGTAAGAGAGAGGAGTTATTTTGGTTTTTTGTTGACAGGGTTCTGTGTTGGCAAGGGATTGGGTTGAGCAGGGAACTGATATGAAGCTGGATTATGAGAGAGGAGTTATTTATGAGACTTAATTATGAGAGAGGAGTTACGCTGTTTATTTGTCGCAAAGGGTTCTGCGTGTGCATGGGACTGAACACAGAATAATGTAAATATGTTCGTGCTACGTTTTTTTAAACTACCAAGTAAATGTGAAATGTGCGAAAGGGTTTGATAAATGCTGGTAAACGCAGCGTTTTGATGCGAGAAGGCAGAACGATGTCAGGACAGTGGCTGCGGGTGGCGGCGTATTGAGTCGTATTTAATTGAAAAGCTTTAGCATGCTTCGTTTCTTCATTTATCAATAGATGAGCACGGCCTGGTCGATATTGAGCCCTCACTGGAGGTATTTCTACTAATCGCAAGTTTTAAGTCAGTCCGCAGCCACTGCATGAATGTAGCGGACAGTTTTACTGCTGCTGATGCGTGCGGCATTGATTATATTCTAAGGTAGAGTTCTTTATTTTATTATTGTCAAATTTAATCGATATATCTTATCGGGTTGTTTCATTGACCAGCAAGATGCAGCATTGAAGCATTGATCCAAACAGTCTGGTTTTATATTATGGTGAGCGAGTTTCAGTTGTGTGATAAGTTGGAAATAAAACAATTATCCTGAGGACCCGATTTCTCGGCTAAAGGCTCACCGAGTGGTCGAAAATATAATTGTTTATTTCATTGGATCCAAATTAAAAGGCTGGCACACCGCCCAACTGGGCTGCTAGCAATAGCTGGTATAGGCGATCTGTGTTTTAAGTAGACCATACTTATGCAAAGCTATCTATTAACTGTTGTGTGTATTTGTAGTGCCGTTTGTGTGAATGTGTTGTGTACATGGTAATTAGGCTGGGTTCTTCAATTGAGTGTTATAATTTAAATCCAAGTGTGTAGAGGATAGAGCAATTACATGTAGTTATATATAGATCTGTAAAACCGATCACATTGTGGTTGAATAAATACCGATTAAGCTTTCGCATTTGATGGAGCGAGATATCGTCGTGACGTCGGATTACATTTGAACACTTGATGAAAAAGCCCGGCTGAGTTTTGCCAGTTGTACAAATTTCAGACTGCCAGCCGTTAATGTTAGAGCATGCGGAACTGTAGTTGGTAAAATTTATTTGTTCTTTTCTAGCAATTGTTGCTAAATCCACAGAATGATCTCATATTTTTTGTGTGATCGCCGCTTTATTTTTTGTGAGAATAATTACTCGAACAATAATTGGTGCCAAGGTGTCAACTGAATTATTTACGAATTAGTTTTTTATTTTCTCAGATGGATTAAAACGTTTTGTGGATTGAATCCGAATTAACGAGTTTCAGTTTTTGTAACAATTATTGTATTTTTAAAAATTTAATTTGGCAGGAAATGCACGAACGCTTTGAATGAACGAATATCCACAACCTATTTTGTGTTGCCGAGCGCTAGTTAATGTTCTATTAATTACTATACTTTTAAGTTGATGTCATTTTATTCTAAGTTTCTAAGTTGCGTCAGATTTTCACTATAAAGGATACTAATGCTCGATTTTAACGCGCACTGATATCTCTGCAAATTGTAATTAGATCAGATGAAGTCAAAGATTACCAATCGTAGATGATGTATAATTCAAAATGCAATTCAGCCGAGTCAATAGAATATTTGAGTTTGAATCAATTTTTTAATAAACAGCTCTTTTTCCCCTTTTTTTATTTTTACCAAAAATTGTTCTAAATCCTGATTATCCTCAGTTGTGTTATTTATATTGGTACGCCTATAAATCGAGCACAAGTAATTGTTTGAGTGTTTATATTGTGTTTCTTTAAATTACAAAACATTAATTCAGCAGTAGTTTGGTATTACTTTTCTTGATAACAACCTTCGCAAGTTAATCATCCTGCTTTGGATTTTCTTACATGATGCCAGTTTTTGGATGGGCAGATATCCCTCCATTTAGCTATTTATAAAAAAGCCTTGCATCAAAGGAATTAACTCTCAGAAAATAGCACCAAATAGACAAGTTTGGTTGAATATATACCTCCTCGGAAAGATATCTGCCTCTCGTGAAGCCGAGCATTAGTCTAATTATGTAATATATAAAACAAGACGATGAAATGTTACGGTATGTTTGAATTACAACAGAATGTACAAGTACGATAATTTGAATGTCTTCATAATACAGCTATATTATAATAGAAACGTTGAATTTAACTGTAGGCTAGTAATTTACTAATAATTAATCCTACAACATTGTCAGAAAAAATCATGCAGTAAGCAAATTAAGCTTAAAACATATATGCTATTCAAATTTCATGGCTATCACTGACCTTAGCAGTGGGCAATCAATTTGATAAATTCATGGATTCAAGACTGCATCAGTAAAAACATTTAATATTCACTAATTCATTATTTGGTACTGGAAAGTTGATAACACTACATGTAGTATGCACAATAAAAGCATTATGGTTCAGTGGTTACGATCAAATATTTGAAAAAATCAAACACAAAAATGCAACATAGTACCGCAATAAAGTACATTTCTGAAAATTTCATCATTTTTGAAGTTGTCAAATATAAATATTTGTTCCAAATATCAATTGGGAGTACAAATCAAATGAGCACTTTCTATAATTTGTAGGCATTCCGCAATTTTTGTATTACGGCTGTACAACGCAACAATTTTAAATTTAAATGTGTCAAAGTAATGGGTCGTAGACTGCGAGTCAAAGTTTATGAAGACTTCGGCAAGAACAACACCATGTAATCGTACTACATCGATTAAACCCCTATTACGAAAGGATACGAAAGTGCTTAGCGTATGATACAGGATGCAATAATTTAAGCCGGCAGCTTTCTAACAAAAATATGCTTCAAAAAAATCTTACGCCGTAAAAAAATAAAATCTCAAGGATTGTTCTGACTGCATCAATAAAAAAAAAACACTAATTAAAATTTATAATACAGCTAAACAAGCTGCAGCATGTGTCGCGTGTTACGATTGGTAGCAATGTTTATTAACATGCAAGGATTATCATAAGTCGACCGACTAATATGTTTTATATTCAAAACGCTCACAGCTCATAGATGCTAATACCGTATAATATTGAATGCTTCAAAGATAAAATCATAACAGCACAATAATCATCATACCATGCTTGCGAAGTAAAACTGCATTGGAGAGTCTTACTCGTAATACATAGTTCTAGTCTACACACAGTGTGGCAATGTCGCACACAGAATCGTGTACATTACGCCAGAGCCTTTGATGCAATGACAGCCAATCAAATGGTGGCAACTAGTTCTTGGATGGTCCAATGGGCGTGGCTATTGGCCTGTTGCCTGCCCCGTGGGAGTGGCTAGCAGCTAGTTGTCGCCCGCCCAGTGCGAGTGGCTAGTGGCTAGTTGCGCGGCTAGTTGCCTGCCCAGTGCGAATGGCTAGTTGCCCGCCCAGTGAGCCGAGTTCAGCTGCTTGTTGGAACCGTTCTTCTGAATGGCTTGCCCGAAACGATCCTGTTTGAGAAACAAAACAAATTCCATGACGAATTTAAAAATCTGTAAAATACCGTGCAGATGAACAACACTAGCATACACTAGTATAGAGAATAATGTTACACGTGCAATATAATATATTAGATATTATGAAATGAAAAAACTGGCAAATAGCTATGATAGAAACAGTGCAAGTATCACACATTAAACAGCGATACAAAGAAGAAAATTAGAATAAAATAGTATGACTCTAGAGAGAATTAAAACTACTGAAAATTAGACTCAATACTTCAGGCACTACGTGAAAAGAACAACAAACCCACAAAATGTAAAAGTGAGTATCAATGCTCACGTATGAGTGCGTCATGCTGAAATTGCTTCCGACGTCACTCATTCCAGTCATCATTCCTGCAACGGCATTCGCACAACAGCAACACAATTCAAATGTAAATCAAGAATATTTGGTGAAAAAAATTCTACACAGCACGCATCTGAACAATGTTTGAAAAAAGACAAAGATCCTTGGCAATCTTACTTATATTAACTGCAATTTAAGCCTGCTTTAAAGCTTGCCATATGTTACGCATATCACATATACACGCTTGAGAAGGAATCGTATGCGAAGATGGAGATAAGAGCCCAAGATTGGCTAGGGTGGAAGGTTTGGACACCAAAGACTTGCCATTTGGCAGAACACTGAAGAAGAAGATCACATTTAAAATCTAGCCAAAATTTACGTACTAATTGTTTCCACACCAAAAACACATTTTTTACTCGTTTCAAACCTGTGTTGTTGTTCATTGCCATCCCTCCTCTGACACTGGCTGCCTGTAACTTGGTGTAATCCTCCACATTGCCACCTCACCACAACACAAGCAGCGCTCAACACTTAACTAATGAAAGAACCAACCCATAAAATACGGCGTTCAATACATGGAATGCAGAGGCTACAGAACAACCTATCATTAATTTCATGTAAACCAATAAGTTAATTTTTAGCATCACAGAAACATGCAGACTGGAACAAAGCGTGTTGGTCCAGTTAACCTACCATTTATAGTCTTATACGCCATTTTAGTCAATAATTCCACAAATAATCAACCTTATAAAAGAAACGCGCAACATGACTTACACCGGATTTTTCAATAAAGCGTACAAATTTAATCAGGGGTTATGCCGCGATTTGACCCAACCAGCGCACCGCGGAACGCTTGATCTATGATTTATTTAACGTCATGTTACTAGGGGTTTTTCAATCATAAATATTAACTTATGATTGAAAAACCCCGCCTTAATCGCATACGCTAAAACGTGTGTTGACCAAAGATTGATTGTAACACAGAAAAAATTATTGAAGAAAAAATTACCGAAAGCGTTCTGCGAGTACATCTGGTTAGACTTCTGGTACTGGTTGGAAGTCGTAGCGCCGGGCGCGTGACTCGAACCGAGCGGCACAGTCTGCAACAACAGGTACATACAATAGCTGGACAAGAAACACACATCCAAGCCACGCGCGCTATCTCCTGAAACCTTGGACCTCAAGAACACAATATAGGAACCACGGCAAAGGACTTAAGTCGCTAACATACTAGCCAAAAACCAGCATGGAGACACTAAAATCAGCAACAAAACCCTGAGTTACGCATCGGCGTTTAGAAATGTTTCCATCGCAATAATAAGAAGCTCATGGACAATTTGAAGAGGAGAGAGATCCGCAAAAAATAGCAAATATCAACCGAATAAAAATTTGAAAGCAGCATAGAAGTTTCATTATATGCACGCCACAGCATCCATTGAACACATTCGGCCTATTCTGAGATGCGATAAAGAAAACCGAGAGGACAAACCAAAATTAATTTTTTTCGACAACGCTCGACGACATTAATTACTAGCATCATATGTTGAAGAAACAGTCTGAGAAAAAAATTTCTTAACTACCAGTTAGCTATGCTGCCCCACTTTGGGTCAAGGACAATAGTCGTATAACAAAAATAAAATACAAAATACATACAATCAGTTAACTAGCCATGACAAGCGAGATTTCTCACCATGCCGCTCATAGGAATCATCTGAGTGTAGCTCATAGGCATCATCCCGAGAGGAACGACGTTGGTCGGCGCAGACCCTGGGTAGTAGTAGCTGTAGCCGGGGGGCAGCAGGGGGTACTGGCTCCCTGGCACAGCCGACTGAGCCAGCGAGCCAAGGGCCGGGTCGATGCCGCTCGGCTTTGCTTCTCCCATCAGGCCTACATAGACAGAACTTCTATATTATTCTATATATACATTCGTGACGATGAAAATGAAACAGAATTCAGAAAATCGTGGATTATCAACCGATAAATATCTTTAGCTTCAGCAGATGTAGACAAGTAACATATACGGATATTGCATCTCAATTGAAATGAAAATGCAATCACGAGGAATGTTCAGAAAAATCTGCAAACCTAAATCAACCGCATTCAATTTAAATACTAAATCTGAATGTCGACTGTTAAATTTTAAATGAAGTCGAACGACAGAAATGGTCTTCAAATGCAGCTTGTAAACAGAAATTACAGAGCGCCACTTGAACAGCCTATATCTGAGCGACTTACATCGTTGCTTTGTACGCTCACAAAATTTATACACGACATTATACGCTTGTATACGTAACAATAATCAAGGTATCCTCACCTGAGCTAGTGTACGACTGCAAAGCCTGGCTGCTGCCAGCCGCTGGAAGACTCGTTGCTGCTTGGAATGACATCGTTCCATCAAAGTAGCCCGTCGGCGGCTAAAACAAAAATACATACTACCAACTTTCACGCAATTTATTTAATGCCAACTTTTTTACAAAAAGCGTGTAAAGCGCTTTTACAGTGCTTAGCTTTATATAACACGTAAAATATTTTTAAAAAAGATCACAATATTCGGCTTAAAAGAATAATATAATATACCCTATCACACAAAGCGTCACAAATTTTACATAAAAGATGATATACTTTCAGAAAAGCGTCACTGCTGCTTACAGTGACGCTTTTCTGAAAGTATA
>JAQIWG010002689.1:0-19689 GCA_034695025.1 Chamaedrilus cognettii | reverse complement strand
CTGCTTCCCGTGAGTCGTAAGGGGCTATAAAAAGTAAAAATAAAAGTCGCTCATAGTTGCTATTGCTCTTGGGACTTTGAATAAATAATTCTAATTATAGTAATAATATCATGTGCAACAAAATATTCGATTGAAGTAAAAAGAATTAGTTTATTCTAAGAAGGGACAATTTAAACTGTTCAATTGAAACTATAGTTGTTGATGTCTAATAAATAATTTTGAATTTTCTTTCGTTCGTAGGCCTACTGCTGGTCAACATAAATTTGTTCTAAGTGTAGCAACGTTAACTCGATTTGGTGTATGTGCTGTACTGCGTCTTGAATCCGTGATATAAGCTATCCCACAAATTTCTATATCGTATGAAGAAGCAAATATTATTTATTCCTTTTGACTAGTATTTAATTTTTATTATGCTAATCACTATCAGGTGTATAAATTTAAGCAATATGAAAAACGTTGCTGGTTTACTTCAGTCTAGTTTCGCGAAAATTCATAGCCTGCCAATTGCTAAACCGTGTATGAGTGAACGAGGTAGTCTGAAGCAGCAGATTATTATTATTGAGCTCACTTTCTATACTATAGCCTACTGTCTATACTATACATGTTACCTATACTAGTCGGCACGTCGGTAAATGTATCCCTGGTGAGAAGTGAAAACCGAGGGAGGATGGGAGTAGGCCTACATGTATGGGCTGCTGGCTACGCAGCTCGAATGTTAATTGCTAAGCGCGTGTGAACTGAATCCCTATGAGCTTTAGTACGCATGAGCAATAGCCCTGTGAGCGATGATCCTGACTCCTGATACCGCCGGGACACTGTGACAATAATTAATAACCTCTTGTCCGATTTGAAATGTGAAAACAAATGTTAGTTAGAATCAGGGGATGCCTGTGTCACATCCGATCCCTTGGTATCGACTTGAGGCTGGTAGGGTGCATGCTACAGCTTTCTTATAAATCTGCTTGCAATTATATTCACATAAGAGCACCTATCCGTAACAATTATTTTAATTGATTACAATACAAATGGAATGTCAAATAATTACTTTCACTGTATAAAATAAAACAGGAAAATTCTGAGGGATTTGTTAATCGATTATTGTAGGATAATCTTGCCTGTATTTTGCACGCTCTTGTTATCAGTATCACTGTGCAACACATGCCACCCTCACACAAAGAAACGCTGAACATCGACAGCGTCAACTATTTGCGAGCAAATAAGATGACAAAGCCATTAGAAACGTCATAGGCAGTGATATGCAACTGAATAGTGTCGTTCCGGTATATATGTTGGTATATGCTGGTATTCATGTAGCTAATATGCATCGACTATAGTATGCGCCTACTATGTCCAAATACTATAGTCATATCGTCAATAGAACAACTACCAGACAGCAATGAAAACGATCTTACAAAAATCAATCCTACAAATCATTCAACATTGTCTGTTAAGCATAGAAATACAGTGGATAATTGCAGTCTTAGGTATGCTGTAGGCCAACAGGCGATCACAATACTTTGTAGAATCAGCACGATGACAAACAAGAACTTAGGAGTTAGCGACTACTTGCCGTTTATGATACACATTGTACCTTTATAATTACGAAGAACCAGTAAGTCGCGACTAATGGAAGCGGTGAAGTCTGGTGAGGAAGTTATCTCTGCTTGGGCTGGAAGTCCTTGATCATGAGGCACGCGAAGATCGTCATTACCATCTTGGCATTCACCTCGACGATGTCCTCTGGCAGTGCGTACACGCGTGCGCCAATCTTGCGTGCCATCGATATGGCGTACTTGGCATTGTCCAGCTTTTCCTGGTGCATACAAGGAAAAATTGAAACAAAAGCAGGCTAAACACACGTGTCTGCTAAACGCAGGCGTCCGTAGATACTAGTATTTGCATACAATGTGTCCTTTATGCCCAGAAAACTACTGCCAAAATATACTTTCATTGCCATCATATGCAGGTGGGCACCTCAAAATCATGATCCCTCGAGCATATTGGGCAGCGGGGTGGTGGGGTTGTAGTTTAAGGACCGTGTGTACTAACGAAGATTATTACAGTCCGGTTCTGCACGGGAGGGCTACGCACAGACTGCACTGCCCTCTTTAGTCACCTGTTACGACTCGCCCGAGAAGCTCTGGGCTGCAAATCTATTCTTTGATGCCCGACTTGCTGGGGTACTCGGCAGCGGTTTGTGAGACCTTGAAAGACTTTGTGATGTTGACTGTGTGTGGTTGTGATGTGACGGAGACCTTTGACTGTAGAATATCAAATGATATTTTGATCGCGGACTATATAGATCCTAAACTTTTAGCGGTAAATTTTTGATCCATGTGCTGAAGGAAGCTAAGCTTGCATAGTGTCTAGTGACAGACCTATTGTAGGAAGCTGTGTCTAGTATTCAACCTGATGAAGGAAGCTATGTCTAGTGTCTGACCTTTTGAAGGATGCTAGGCTTGGCCACTCTCTGTAGACCTGTTCAAGGAAGCTGAGCTAATTGTGCAACGTCTAGTACAATGGTTTTTCTGAAACACTCTTTGCTGAAAGGTCGATTTTTGGAATTGCCATCAATTCCTACTGCAACAGACATGATTAACTTTTGGCGAATGATACCTGCAAACGAGTTTGAACGCTTGCGCTCTCTTGCTCAGCGGAACATTTGTCGTTTTGACAGCATGTACAGGTTTGAGCAGACATTCTCAGGTATGAAATTGATAAAAACTAGATATCGATTAGATAAATTGGTTCTAGATAGATTAAAAGTCGCCTGACGGACAATCACTAGATACATCCGATGATTCTAGCAACTACCGGCCTTCAGCCAGACAGTCAAATTGGCATCGACGCATCAACAGCAGAAGTCACATTAGTCACAAAACTATTTCAGCCCGACTTTATAGGTGAAAGAAATTATGACTCAGTAAAGATTTGTGGTTTCTCAATTGGACAAGCTGTAGATTGTAGAACCAATGCACGATATAAATTAACAACGTAAGAAATGGATGACCCCTCGTGTCTATGCGGACTACACTACCATTATTCCTCAATTTACACTATTTTAAATAATCAATATTATTTTGTCCAATTACTCGTTACGCTGCATGTGTTACCCGCGAAGGCTGGCGGAAACTTTTTTTTACCTGTCTTTCAAAAGGCAAGAGATCAATAGCAAAGGCTGATGCTCTCCTGGGAAAATAATAAAGGACTGGTAAAAAGATAAACATTATTGTCCTCGGAAGCAAACCTGCCAAATCGAAACTTGAATGCACTGAGCAATTCCTTAACGTTAGCTGCATTAAGATTTTAGGATCTTTAGGATATCAGAAAAAACGCTATAGTTGCGGAACTTCTCAAAAAACATGAAAAAACTAAAGAACGTAATGAAATTTTTCTGAAATCCTTTCTTACCAATTATTAATTATGCTTGTTTTTATTCCATAAGAAAAAATTAAACCGTCTATCGCTTGTGGGACAAAGTCAAGAAACAACCCGGTAGTTGCATGCAGCTAATCTGAATGCTGCCACTATATTTATTGCTCGGAGAATGATTAATACCTACGCATGCTGCAGACCATAAACTGAAAAAGATTTTGCCTCTTTTTTTGCCTCTAAAGTTTTGCAAAGAAAGCAGCCTTACAATTTCTTCCCGGTATTGCAACAAAATCTGCGGGTAATTCTACAAGTGTCAGCGGAGAATTTTTACCCGCGGGTAACGCGTTGTGTGCGGTGATACCCAGATCTGTTAAGGAAGCAAGGCTTGTGCAGTGATGGACGTGTTGAAGGAAACAAGACTTGTGCAGTGTCTAATGACTGATCTACTGCATCTAGTGACAGACCTGTTGAAGGAAGCTGCATCTAGATTGTGACAGTGACAGACCTTCTGAAGGAAGCTGGGTCTAGTGACAGACCCGTTGAAGGAAGCTATGTCTAGCGACGGATCTTTCAAAGGAAGCTGTGTCTAGTGACAGACAGACCTGTTGAAGGAAGCTGGGTTTGAGCAGAGCGTAGTTGATGGACTGAGGCTTGCACGCGTCCACGAGGTCGACGACTGCCAGCGAGTCCGCGATGCTTGGGTCGTTGAACCCGGTGATGCGCGACTTCTTGCCCGCTACAGACAGCTGCAGCAAGGATACAACCACTTGACACATGAGGATCAAAGAGATTCAGTGATGCTAATGATCAAATCTGAAAAATTTGAATTGCAGATAAATTTAAACTGTATGTGATCATATTATTCCTAATGACAAACATTCTGTAAAATTTAATCTAATGTTGTCTAATGCAGAATGAAATACTAATTAGTGTTTATGCCCCTATGTGGTTGCTAGTCTACAGAGGGTGATGACTGTAGAAGTGATCCACTCGGCCTCTACCTTGTTGTTTGCCCACGCAACTATTTCCTTCTCCACAATCGGATGACCGTCCTTTCCGGCTAGCTTGGTGAGGATGCTCAGCGTGTACGCTCTCATCAGCTGCCAGACCAGCGCTGTGACACACGACGCACCAGCGCGTCACACACCGACACCTCACACACCAACACCTCACACACCAGCAAGTAACACAACAACACGTTAATCATCGGCCCATAATGCATTAGCACATGACGCAACAGCATGTGACAGATCGGCACATAATTCAACAGCAAGTGCACATCAGCACATAACACATGAGCACGCGACACATCACAACAAGCACATAACATACCATGTACTAGCGACATGTATCACACAAGTATATAATCTGAACTAAACGCCTGTGGTAGCATAGCAGTGCTATAACATACCACTGAACAAGCAACACAACATTTTGACCATAAACTATGTCCTTGTTCATTACATAATAGCCTCGGTACACAGGATGAGAAGTTAGCAGCACAAACATCAATGCCAATATGGGTGTACAAAATGCGTCAGTGATGAGGGTGAGACGTGCACCGAAAAGGTTTGGGACCTATTTACCGAAAAGTAGATGAATATATCACTAAATTTAAAAGGAATAGTGTATTAAACATGCGCAAAACTAAAGTAGGCCCTATTACGAAAAAAAAAAAGCGTGAACGTGCAACGATAGTGGTGATACGTTGGCAGTGAAAGCAGATCAGGAAGCTAGGTTGAAGAGAACAGAGAAGCAAATAGTTAGGTGTGTGCTTTCTTTGACTACCCTTTCAACGCAGAGTTTATACCCGTATCAATGCACAGTTGAATGCAAAAATGCGATTGGGGGCAATGGTTTAGGCCGTGAGAAGAAACAGACTAAAATAGTTTGGGCACGTTTCACGTCATAAAAAAGAATCCAGATGTAGAAAAATACATGCATCATGAAGTAGATAGAAAAAGACCAAGAGGACGACAGAAAAACACTTTATGGATGCGATAGACAATGTAAAGTGTTGGGGGTCCAACTTTTCAGAGCTAAAGGCCGACCCCTGTGTAAGCGGGAAACGTGACAACAAAGCGCATGTGAGTGATTAGGCTAAAACCGTGACAGTAATATTGCTATTGTTTGCATAAAGAATAAATTCGGCATACCAAGTGTTAAGGTTTGATTTCCATCATACAAATCTTTTCCATCGATTCCCACCAACGAAAACTTTGAGGCTCGTCCAAGCTCAACAGCATAGTTGCAGTTTTCTAAGATACACACAATACACATCATCATCATCATTATCGTTTGTTTCGTTCACTTCTCCGCACTAGCACAGGTTGGACGTTTGCAGCCATGAGGACATGCTCTCACGTGTGGTGACCTTCAGGTAAGGAAACGATTAAGCAAACACTTAACAATTAAGGAGATGATGAAATCGGTCCAGAGATGGGGGCTCAATCCCATGCGATCCTTGGTCTAACTCATGCTAGGCATACAAGACTAGTCCCCAACAAGCTCTGGCTTTACCTATCCTGCTCTGGCAGGTTACCCTGTCCTCATTTCTACCACCCGCCTGTCTTAGCACCCTCCGATCCGGCATCATCTTAAAAACACTCGGGCACAGGGTCGTGTTTTGTGCTATCCGTGGCTTGTTGGAGCAGGTTTTTTTTACGGAGCGGATGCTCTTCCTGTCGCCCAACCTGTCTACTGGTGGCAGCAGGGGCCAGGCTGCCGGACACTTAGTATCATGTCAGGAATAGAATTACATAATTGCTTCAATTTTTAAAAACATCATTACTTAATTTGCTTACAACAAAAACATTTGAAATGTTCAATTGGGACTGCGTAGCTTGGGTCGCATGCTTAAATTAATGAGTGTAGAAAACTAACAGAAATGACTCATCCTCACGTAAATGTAGAATAAAGTCTTTAAAATCGGCAGTGAATCACAAATAACATCAAAAGCTAAAAATGCGACAACATTCGTGACGTAAGTGTATCAACTTGATGAACAGAGCAGCATGGTGAACAGAAAGCAGTCACGTGGCAGGTGTAATGTACGTAGGAGTGAGCTGAAGGTGTGAAGACAAGGGGCGAAGAAAAGAGTAAAGGAAAAGGGTGGGGAGAAGGAGTGAGAGGAAGGAGTGAAGGGAAGCAGTGAAGGGAAGGAGTGAAGGAGAGGAGTAAGGGGAAGCAGTGAAGGGAAGGAGTGAAGAGAAGAAGTGAAGGAAAGAAGTGAAGGAAAGATGTGAGAGGAAGGAGTGTAGGTAAGAAGTGAAGGGAAAGAGTGAAAGGAAGGATGACAGAAAGGAGTGAAGTAAAAGTGAGGGAAAGGAGTGAAGGAAAGGACTGGGGGGAAGGTGTAAGGGGAGGCAGTGAGGGGAGGGAGTGAATGGAAGGAGTGAGAGTAGGGAGTGAAGGAAGGAAGTAAAGGGAAGATGTGAGGGGAGGGTACCAATCTTCTCCATCATCATGCGCATCTTGTTGAACTGTTTGTGGACGCGCGCCCAGTCGACGACGCCGGGCTTGATGATGTCGTACAGCTGGAAGATGATGAGTCCGTCACACAGGTCACCGTACAGGCGATACACGGCCGGCTGCACGCCCATGCTGTTGATCCAATTGCGAAACACTGTGACAAAATCGACTAAATCATAGGCCACTTTTTTTATCAGCACAGAACATCTTTCATGCAGGAATCAGTGTCAAAAAATGTGTTGATGCATATGCCCGTTCATGTGCGTTCAGTGCGTCAACTCTTTAATGCCTGGACCCTCACTCTTTTGGCAAACTTGATCCGTGCAGTGCCACTTCTGTTCATGTCCACACTGTCCTTGTGTGTGGATATCATCATATGCTTGAACTCACAAAGTATTTTGGCTGAGACACCCCTAAAAACAGAATTGATCATCTGTTGGTTTAAAAATGTACCCTGTGCACGACTCTTCCGGCACACTTTCAGTTCTGGAAACCTTCACGTTGCTTTCTTCAAACGAACAGCCACTCCAACTGGTCTAGGTACAATAGAATAATATTAAGTTTTAATAATAGCAGTTCACTGACTTGGGCACATGGCAGCTGTGGTCCATTCGGCCCACTGGTCCTACACTCTATTTCGTTCCTCGCACCACAAATGGCTACTGGCCCTAGGCCCTAGACTCTACTGGTCCTAGATTCTACAGGTCCAAGACCCTACCAGTCCTAGACCCTACCAGTTCTTGACCCTAATTGTCTTAGAGCCTACTGGTCTTACACTAAGCGATAAAGCTTTGTGGCCAAGTGGTCTTTGAAGTCGAATTAGACCCTGTGGGTCCTAGATCTTACTTCGTTCCTCGCGCGTTTCCTCCTGTATGCTCGAGAAGTCGATCTCGCCGAGGGTCGCGGCCGATCGGTCGTCGAGCGCGGGGTGCATGTTGAAGAGGTTTGCGACGAACGCAAAGTTGAGTTTATAGTTGCCGCTGACGACGTCGTCGGGCGACACAAAGCTGCGACACTGAATCTTGTCCGCCTCTTGCAGCATGCGCTCTGCACGCTGACGCTCGTCGGGCTCCTGCGCACGCACCGCACTCCTGCACTCCCACCCCTTCGTCCTGGATTTCCACCAATTATATATTGATGGTTGCCCACGGCAAAGGGAGGTCCCCGATGACATAATGAGATGCCAAAACGGACTCTAAGCCAATTATTATTATTACTCATGCACGCGTGCAGCGTGCACACGCACTGCACTCCTGCAATCATGCACGCACTGCACACATGCACTCACTGCAATTGTCCACTTATGCAGTCCTGCACTCATACACTTCTGCACTCACGCACTCACTGTACTCATGCCCTTCTGCACTCATGCACTTATGCACTCATGCAGTCCTGCACTCATGCACTGGTGCACTCACGCACTCACTGCATCTCTACACTTACTGTACTGTGACACTTCTCTACTTATACACTCCTGCACACACTGCAATCATCGCATTCCTGCACTCACTAAATTTTTGCACTTTCTGAACTCATAGCATTCCTGGGCTTCTGCATTCACTGCACTTTGGCACTTTGTGCACCCAGTGCACTCATTGAACTCATTGCACTCCTCTACTCATGCACTAACTGCACCCTGCATTCACTGAACTCACTGCACTTCCGCATTCATGCACCCATTGCATTTTTATACTCTTATACTTCTGCACTCAAGTATGATACTGCTGCATGATGTGCAGCATGAGAAACCAATCAACCAATGCTGAACAAGACTTTTAACTTTATCAGCTTCAAATGGTTTTTCAACTTCAATCAACCATCATTTTATTTAAAGGCACCAGGATAAAAAAATGCACATTTTGTGAAATTTTTTATATTTTATGTTTTAAATGTTATACACACGCGTTTTGTGGCCACATTCTCCGTTTACACAGGGGTAAGCCATTTGCAGCCATGCACACTCGCCCTCCACTTTACCCTATCTGTCGCATTCTCACGTCGTAATTTTCTTCCTTTCACATCCTTCTCTGTCAGGTTTTGCTGCATCGTTTCCGGGCTCCCTACACGTCTTTTCCCAGCTACCTCATAATCCATACATTTCCGCATCCAATCATCTGGTTCCTTTCTCAATACATGCCCCAGCTATCTCAGTCGGTTTCTTCTGACCACCTCCCCCACAGCCTCCAACCCCGTTCTAGCTCTCAAATCGGCACCTTAATATCTTAAATGTTACAAAGGGACATTATGCGACAGATTTATGTCAAAACATGCATAACTTCCTTAAATGCATACAGCAGCTCCAAATGAAGACATCATAGAGAGGCTAAAATTAAAAATGGAAATAGTACTATGCTGTTTCTGAATGCTGTTTGACTGACATTGCAGACTACTGACTCCGACTGACCGACTGACGATGACTATCACTGCCTGTGTGATTGACACTGACTTACTGACACTGACTGACTGACAGTGACTGACTGACAATGACTGTCACTGCCTGACTGACTGACACCGACTGACTGACTGACAGTGAGTGACTGACACTGACTGACACTGACTGACACTGACTGACACTGACTGACACTGACTGACACTGACTGACACTGACTGACTGCCTGACATTGACTGACTGATGATGACTGTCACTGCCTGAGTGACTAACACTGACTGACAGACACTGACTGACTGACACTGACTGACACTGACTGACTGACTGAACGAACAGTGACTGACTGACACTGACATAGATACGCAAAAAAAATCTCAACAAATATGAGTTCTCAAAGACGCAGTGTTTCTTTCATGCAATAACATAAAAGTTGCATACGTTTTCACACACGGTGGTGACCTCCGCCTCCTTGGGCGCGATCTGGTGCAGGAGGTGAATGTACACCACCGAGTCCTTAATGTCCGTTGTGAAATTGGCGATGCGGCGCGGACAGGCGGAGCGCGCGAGGTGGTAGTTGACCCAGCGGATGAGCAGGTGCTCAGGAGAGAGTTTCATCAGCTGCTCGAGCGTCTCGCCGTCCTCGAGCAGCAGCGCGAGCCCAGGGTGCTCGTGCAGGTTGATGTCACTCAGCAGGCCGATCTGTGCACACAGGAGCACCGCACTGCACTCACAGCGCTGCTGCTGCACTCACAGCGCTGCTGCACACACAGCGCTGCTGCACTCACAGCGCTGCTGCACACATACTGCTGCTACACTCACAGCGCTGCTGCTACACTCACAGCGCTGCTGCACACATACTGCTGCTGCTGCACTCACAGCGCTGCAGCACACACGCTGCTGCTGCACTCACAGCGCTTCTGCATACATACTGCTGCTGCTGCACTCACAGCGCTGCTGCACACATACTGCTGCTGCACTCACAGCGCTGCTGCACACATACTGCTGCTGCACTCACAGCGCTGCTGCACACACCCTGCTGCTGCACTCACAGCGCTGCTGCACACATACAGCTGCTGCACTCACAGCGCTGCTGCACACACGCTGCTGCTGCACTCACAGCGCTGCTGCACACATACTGCTGCTGCTGCACTCACAGCGCTGCAGCACACAGGCTGCTGCTGCTGCACTCACGCTGCTGCTGCACTCACAGCGCTGCAGCATACACGCTGCTGCTGCACTCACAGCGCTGCTGCACACATACAGCTGCTGCACTCATAGCGCTGCTGCACACATACAGCTGCTGCACTCACAGAACTGTTGCAATCACGCTGCACGCTTATATCTACACTCATGCTGCACTCGTGCAGCTGTTGCACTCATACTGCTGCACTCGTGCTGTTGCAGTAATACTGCCGCACTCCTGCTTCACTCTTGCTGCCCTCATACTGCAATCATGCTGCTACACTTATGCTGCGCTCACGCTGCACTCCTAGAAGAATGCTGCACTCATACTGCACCAGTGCTGCAGTCATGCAGAACTCATACTGAACTCAAACTCTACTCATGCAGCACTTATGCAGCACTCAGACTGCACAGATGTGATGTCCCTCGCGGCTTCGGTTAGCCGGCCTTGAGCCGGCGGTCCGACCCCTGAGGGCCTTGAGCCGTCAGGTGGTCTCCTCTTCGTCCGCGGGCTTTGAGCCGGCGGCGGAGAGGAGGGGGCGTGGGGCCGTCAGCATATTTTCCTCCCGGGGCCCTGGGACTGGCCCGGGGAGTTATTGAAGGGGGTGGGGGCCAAATAACCGAACTATGGACCCTGAAGGGACTTGGAGTAACATTGCATTGCTTAACATTGTGTATTGTGACTTTCATTTGCTGACATTGCGTTTAGTGTAATTGTATTGAAATTGTAGTTAAGGCGTGTTTCTTTTTACTGATTGCATGTTGCGACATTGTAGTGTTTCCGGTATTGTCCGGTATTTTTTGGCCTTTCCGGTACTTTCCGGAACTTTCTGGAACTTTCCGGTACTTTCCGGCCTTTCCGGTACTTTCCGGTCACTTTCCGGTCGGAAAGTGTGTAATATATATATAAGGGTGTAAGAGGACAGAGTGGGAGTGCAGGGCAGTGCCGAGCGCAGAGCAGAGCGCAGAGCAGAGCGCAGAGCAGAGCCTACTGTTACTGGAGTTGTCTCTGTGACTTCTCCATACAAGGAAAATTGTGGTCTTCCCCATAGGGGAACCTCACATCAAACCCAGCCATGACGAGAGAATGTGTCGAGTATAGGGAAAATGAATAGGGGGAAAAGGGGTTCAGCACTCGGATATAACACTGATACTGTGGTCATGCTGCAACCATACTGCACTCAAGCTGCACGCTTGCTGCACTCGTGCTACACTTATACTGCACTCATAGTACACTCATACTGCTCCGATGAATTCATGCGGCGCTCATGCTGAACTCATGGTGCGCTACGGTGACGCCACTGCATACTCACCATGCTCAGTGCTCCACTCGTTTACTTTGCTCATGAAAATATTGAAGTAATAAGAAAAAATTCTGTATAAAAATTGAGTTATAAGATATTATTTTTGAAGAATCCTAATGAATTAAGCAGTCACAAACCGAGTGCAGAGAATCAAGGGCAAGGGACTGACTCACATGGTATGTCACCCAATGCTGATGACCTACTGACCCTGATGATCTGCCCCCCTAGATGCTGATGACCTACTGACCCGGATGATCTCACTCTAGGTACTGATGACCTACTGACCCAGATGATCTGCTACCATAGGTGCTGATGACTACCGGATGATCTGCACCCTAGGTGCTGGTGACCGACTGACCCAAATGATCTGCCACCCTAGGTGCTGATGACCTACTGACCCGAATGATAAGTCACCCTAGGTACCGATGACCCACTGACCCGGATGATCTGCCAGAGCAGCCCGAGCACGAGGTGCGGCTTGCCCGCCTGCAGGTCCTCCGTGCCGATATTGACAACGTTGCAGCCGATGGACTGCGCAGAGTTGAGTGCGAGGGTGAGGTTCTCGTGGATCTGGTAGATGTTCAACTTGCCCTTGTTGATCGTGCGCTCGTCGATCGTGCCCGGCACCGAACAGTTGATCATCTTGCTGCACCGCGCAGCACAGGGATGGGGAGTGAGTGCAGAGAGTGAGTGCAAAGTGAGCGCAGTGTTAGTGCAGAGTGAGTGCAGTGAGTGCAGAGAGTGAGTGCACAGAACCAGTGCACTAACTGTGCAGGGAGTTAGTGCAGAGAGAGTGCAGAGAGTTGGTGCAGAGAGTGAGTGCAGAGAGCGAGTGCAGAGACAAAGAGCTAGTGCACTATCTCTGCAGAGAGTTAGTGCAAAGAGCTCATGCACTAACTGTGCACAGCGTTAGTGCAAAGAGAGAAGAAGAGGTCATATAGAAGGGGACTGCAACGCCGAAAGTAGAAGAACAAACATCAGGAGGGGCACTCAGGGCAGCAGAGCAGAAACAGTATCCCAACCGATAAGAGGGCAGCAGACAGTATTTGACTGATCAGAGGGCAGCAGACAGTATCCCAAAGGCATCAGGGCTTTCTTCCACGACAGGGATATGATGTTAATGAATTTCAATTGTGAGGTAAACTTCCTCTCATAATTGGTCTAACATGTGAAGAACGGTGGTTTGTCGTTCCTCTCATACTTTGTCTTACACGACACAAGCTAAATTGTTGATAGATAGCCGCGTGCTATTCTTTAGCTGCAGGCTATTACCTGTACTCAATTTTGAAGTTATTTTTGATGGTTAAGAAAAGTTTCCGGCAAAAGACTTTAAGCCCACCATAAGAGAATTCCGTCGAAGCACTTGACATAGAGATCGCGCTTGTCGGGGTTCAAGGGCACGTATCGCTGACAGTCGGCGTCGTCTGCCAAGTTCCTTCAAACGACAGACACACTGTCACTGGGAACCACTGGCATTAAGTCACAGCATGCCTGGAATATTTCTTTATGATAATAAAGAATAACTAATTACAGGCCTACCAACTTGCAAAAATTAAACTAACTGCCTCTCTTACATCTCTCTTTTCGTACAGGTACATGCCCTGGTGAGGACTGCCGGAGCAGGTTTTTTACGACCGTGTATGTCATTTTGACGCCAACCAGAAAAATTAATTATGTGGCAAGCCTGTTAGCAGTTAGTGACATTTAAAAGCAAGGCTGTTAAACACACACTGTGTGTTAACAGCCCTGCTTAAGGAACTTCATGTGTGTGTGTTTAGCAGCCTTGCTGAAAGAACTTCATGTGTGTGTGTTTAGCAGCCTTGCTGAAGGAACTTCATGTGTGTGTGTTTAGCAGCCTTGCTGAAGAAACTTCAATGCAATGGTTTCGTAGTTGAAAGCGCTGCGACTTGAACTTCGATCTGTGGACCTCTCACACTGACTCCTTCACCACAGTGCGTAGCATAAGATCACAAATCAAGATCAGATAATAAATAATGAAGAACAATCAGATGTGAAACAGCTCTAAACTAATGCTCAAGCCTACAATACTGATAGCGTCATGCTGCTGCCAGTATTGGAGGCATAAGGGGCGATCCTACATATCACGGCCTAATATGGGTTTGATTCACATGCTACTTCTGGCGTCGAGGTTAAATAAACAATGTAGGGTCTCACACGTCTCGAACACAGGTACCTGTGAAATTTCACAATTTTAGGCCGCGATCGATAGGATCGCAGCTTAATGCCTATACCAGCTAGTGCAGTTTCGCAACGTTATATGATATTGATTTCCAATCTAATGCTATGCACCCTAGTTAATAGTTCAGGCGTCCGACAGAAAATTATGCTAAGATTGAAACAAAAAACAGCTGCATGCATGCGGCTGATATTCGTTTTATCCTAAGCATTTGTGTAAAACTAATGCAATCCAACCTCCAAGAAGAATCGATATGTGTATGAATAAATTATCTAAGACACCCGACGCCTATCTAAAGCACATGATGCACATTGTCCCGGACATGACATTAAACTGTGCCTGGCATCCCTGCCCCTGCTGCCACCATATGGCAGGACGAAGCGTTGTGGCCCAGGGGTCTAGGATGCGGTCTCGGATTACAACTGTGGCAGTTGCCGATTTGAGTCCCGGTTGCGGCATAGATTTTAGAGTCACTTCGTGCTCTTCCCCTCTCCCCCGACCCTCCCGCACAAAGCAGACCTGTTGATCCAGTTGGAGAAGGCGATCTCTTCCTCCTTGCGCACCGTATGAGTCGTGCCCTCAGTCGACGTCGCTGACATGCCGCCGTAGTTGTCGAGGCCTGCGCGCGTCGCCACGACTTTCTTGAACGTGATCCCCACATCCCTCTCACTCTTGAGCAGCGCATACAGCTGCACACACCACACACACACAAGTACACTATGGGGCACATCACACACTGCTAGTGAACACACGCACACAGCTAGAAACACACGCCACACAGCTAGGAACACACGCCACACAGCTAGGTAGCACACGGTACACAGTTAAGAACACACGGCACACAGCTAGGAACACATGGCACACAGCTAGGAACACGCAGTACACAGCTAGGAATACACGGTACACCGCTAGGAACACGCAGCACACAGCTAGAAACACGCCATGAATACACGCTACACAGCTAGGAACACACGGCACATACCTAGGAACACACGGCACACAGCGAGGGAACACACCACACACAGCTAGGGAACACACCACACGCAGCTACATGTAGCGACCACATGTTGCGCGGCTAGTAAACAAACGGCACCCAGCTAAGGATCATACCACACATCACACACTGCTAGTGAACACACGGCACACAGCTAGGGAACACACCACAAATAGGTAGGGAACACATCACACATAGCTAGGGAACAAACACCACACAGCTAGGAAGCACACCACGCAGCTAGGGCTAGGGATCACACCACACACCGCTAGTGAACACACTATACATTGCTAGGGAATATATCAGATGCCGCTAGGGAACACAGATAATTTATCAAACCCACTTGCTTTACTCAGTGGATGATCAAATACAATAATTAGCGAAGAGTTCTACAGAGTACTAACAATGTTGTAATCATAATTGCTTAGGCAGAACAAAGCAAACGTATTTTCAAACAAATATGTTCTACTGAAAGCAAGTATCGACAAAGAATTGAAAGAACACACTGAAGTTCATCTTTATTGTAGTGATACGATACATTTGTTATTATACAGCGTACATATTATTCGGCTGCAGTGAAGAATGATCTTCAAATCCTTGATGCCATGCAACAACTGTATTTACTAGAGTTATAACATAGAGTTCAACACTTTGCTTCAGGAGGCGACATAAGGGTGCGGCACTCACTCGCTTGAACTCCTCGAAGTCGAGCTGGTCGTCGTGGATCTGCGCGTCGCTCTTGCGGAACAAGTCGCGGATCTCGTACGCCGACAGACGGATCCCCACCGTGGCGAGCGCATCACCCAGCTGTGGACAGAAATGCACCAAAAAATAGGGCGTCAGCTGTGGCACGCACCAACCAATAGGCCATCACTCGTATGCCAAGTGCACACACACATGCACCGACCAATAGGGTGTCAGCTGTGTACACACATACCCACCAATAGCATGTCTGCTGTGCACAGACACACACTACAATAGGGCACTAGCTGCAACGCATCAACCAATAAAGTATTGGCTGTGGACAGACCCAACCAATAGCTCATCAACTGTGTACAGACACCGACCAATAGGGTGTCAGGTGTGTACAGACACGTGCCGACCAATAGGGTTCAAGCCGTGTACCCACACCAACCAATAGGATATCAGCGGTGTACAGACACGCACCAAAGAATAGCTACGTATGCCACGCATACGACAGATTGTACAGTGCGCTCTGCGCTATGCAAACATTGCCATGAAATATCAAACCAGAAACACGTGTCATCAAAAGTTGTGCAACTCAATTATTATTGCAATGCTATATTTTACTGCTTGCGCTGGAGAAAATGATAGAATCTAATTGAATGGCCATCCTACTACACTCATACTGTATGACCTGAATGTGCACATTCTATATATAGCATATTCTATGAGAGGCCAGAAGTAGCCTAGTGACTTTCTAAATAATACAACATACTGTAGCAACATGAGCAATAGGCAGCAGTGAGAGAGAGATGAAGGTCCTACCTCAGACACTCGAATGAAGCCTTCTGTAGCGATCTGAAACATGCACAAGCTCTCGTTATCACCACTCTCACAGTTCGCATCTACTTGAAAAATCAACGCATCATATATGACGTCACGACTAAGTGTGCCTAGTCACATAACGTCACGACAAAGTGCGCCTAGTTATATGACGTCATAACAAAGTATGCCTATAGTCATATGATTCCACAATTAAGTATGCCTAGTCATACGACATCACAATCGTTACTGCCAGTCCTTAGGCCTATCCTAACCTCTAAGGCTCTCACACATCCAAAATTGTGTTTCCTGGGTATGCGAGCGTGTAAGAAGTGCAGTTACTGACTGACCGATACCCCCTGCTGGCATGGAAACAAAGAATTGGCTTGGAGCCCAGAGCTTCCCGGGCAAGTCGTAAAAGGCGACTAAGGAAGGGGAGCGGTTCTGAGCGGGCTTCCTCGCACAGAATCGGAATATATATAGTACTTGTGCTACACATGGTCCCAAAACTGCAAAAAAACAAAACCAAAGACTGGATGTACAATTGTACATCTGCTTACCTGCACAATGTCTGACAAGATAAAGCATACTACAAACTCAAACACAGCTCACTTAAGGTTTATTTCTACAATATATGCACACTAGCATTGGGGCGATTAAAAACAAGGATCAAATTGCTCTGACAAATATACGCACCTCTTAGAGAAGTGTAGAATAACATTTTCAACTGTTGAATATTAGGCCAAAGTTAATTTAAACGCAACATCACAAACACAGTCTAATGGTAGAATTGAGTGAATCCACCAATGCAATGCTGAACATCAACGTCTCATTGGGTCATTAAACGATGAACAGCATACGCGACACAACATACCCAACACAATCTATCACTGCAGCTTTGGGTTCTTTCTCTTTCTCTACTATTGCATTCTCTCTCTTTCTCTATTATTGCGTTCTCTCTCTTTCTCTATAATTTGGATTTCTTTCTTATTGGAACTCTTTCTGTATTCCGAAGAGCCACAGGTAAGGTTGCCAGATTTTCATCGTTCAAATAAGGGATACAAAATATTCAGCATGCATGATTAAATTTTTGCTACTTTGCATAAAGAATATTACTTGCTTTTCACTACGTAACATTATTTAACTAAAAAAAACTACCCTCCTTTTTACCGTGTAGTCTGTTAGGCTAATGTCCATGTTTTCACACAGGTTTACCCACTAATTTAGTGTAACAAATTTGGTCCAGTGATTTTCGAGCGATTGTAACAAGATCTATAGTCAAATATGAACGATTCGTCCCTCAAAGATTAGGCTATTACATAATACTTAGAGCTGTACAGGTCAAATGTTTCAAAAAATACTGTTTTGTTGTAATCAGCTGATGAAAATTTAGGCCTGGGTCAAAAAAGGGACAATTGGCATTCCTTATGCCCTTCGAAGGGACCAGGGACAAATGACCTCAAATAACTTAAAATAAGGGACGTCCCTTAAAATAAGGGACATCTGGCAACTCTAGCCATATGCCGTCGCGCCCTTACGAGGATGGATGGACGAGGGCACTTGACCCACAGCTGTGGTAGCTCTCGGTCAAGTGCCCTCGTCCATGCCGCTGACACCGGGATGTTTTACTGTTTTCTTTGCTGGGCAATATATGTTGTCTGAGGACGGCTGGGGGGCCTCCATTCTGGCAGGACCCGGCGGGCCATGGAAATGACTCTGCAGAGCTTGAGGGACATATGGGCCGGTGTCAAAGGATTCATCCTGACGATATGACCAAAGAGTCTGTGTCGCAGGTTCAGATCTGCGATATGAGTATCGAAGCCCATATCGCGGCTGATATCAGTGTTTATCACCGTATCAAATCAGCCAGCCCAGTATTCGTCTTTCTTTCCAGGTTATTCATGTTTCCGCCGCACATCCCAACCCGGCGCAGCTGTGCCGGCATTATCATTCAGTGAATAATCGAGCTTCCTAGATAAAACTCAGGACGCCCTGAACAATTTTTTTTAATTTGGATTCGAATCCAAATAATATTACAACATCAAGAGCACGAAAAAATTTGTCATAGATTGAGACAACAATATTTCATAGACATTGCAATCAAAACGAACTGTGATCCCAACACTTGTTCCCTTCGGATCCATCAATTCACCAATTACTGTTCTACAATCCATCGCTTGAGCAGCAGCGGCTCGTTGCAAACTCCCGCCAGCCATCCCTGTCCACCTGTTCTACATCTCCATCCCTGTTCTACAATAGTCAATGCTAACCAATAGAACGAAGGCAAATGATGTCTTTCAATATATCCGTTCAAGCAAAAGAAGTAAATGCTTCAAGCATCAATAAACTCATGAAAATATTACGAAAAGTTCAAACTAAGCATACTTGTCGACTCTAAGCAGCCAATTTCAATTAAGACTAAAGCCTGTTGCTGACAAGAGCCTTGCTATTTAAAATGCAAATCTTGTAAATCTAATAGCTGAGCCTACTCATAAAATAAGTGCACGGTGTGAAAAATTTACTGATAAATTAAAAAGACACTGTTCTAACATGAACAAAAAAGCACAATACTAATTATTAGTTAGTTCTAATAGGGCTATCGACCAGAAGCCGATTCGCTACCATTTAAAATTGTGCTGTAAGAAATCCTTGCACCATTGCCAAGAGATAGCAATCAGCACTCAACGTTCATAGCCTAGTTGGTCCAAACAAAGTTCAGCAGAGGATGATAGTGGTGAAGCTAAGGCCTCATCTAACTGAAGTGGGTAATGAATGCAGATATTATAGGCGTAGGCTCAAACGAGCTTCTCATGCCAAGCATGCCACGCTAGTAGATCAGCCGATACTTGACAGTCGTGAGCCGGGCCCAGCAACACACTGCAGCCTGTGACCCCCTCTACACCTGAAGAGCTGTGAGAGTATGTGAGGCTGCAGGACTGGGCTGTATACATGTAGTGTACTGTTCACACTACAGGACTGAGCTGTACAGTGTACACACAATAGGACTGAGGTGTACAGTGTACGCACAACAGGACTGAGTTGTACAGTGTACACACACCTGGACTGAGGTCTAAAGTGTACACACAACAGGACTGAGGTGTATAGTGGACACACAACAGGACTGAGGTGTACAGTGTACACACAACAGGACTGAGGTGTACAGTGTGCACACAACAGGACTGAGGTCTAAAGTGGGTAATGTGTCGTTTCGGTCCCTTCCATTGTTCTCTTGGATTGTGTCGTTTTGGTCCCTCCTTTGATGTGTGCGCGT
>JAQIWG010002688.1:0-19691 GCA_034695025.1 Chamaedrilus cognettii | reverse complement strand
CGGTTGTTCAATGGAGAGTTATTTGAACCGTAGTTGAACGATCTCGGATTATTTGAATAACTCCCCAATATTGGCGGGTTATCGAAACAATCCTGGATCTAATTTGCACGATCTGATTGGATAGTGATATCATTTTTGTTCTATGATTATTTAAAACCAAATAACTCTCTATTGAACAACTGAGCCTGAAGGAGATGGAATGCTGACTGTTTTTCAACAATTATTATTACTTTTGAGAAATTATTGGGGTCGTGGATTGAAGTCGTTGTTGCAGTGGATGCTACATTTAATATATGATCAAGTGCAGCTATGATAGTTTGTGTAGTTTTGTGTGCGTACTAAACACATTGACCTATCGATGTTGTGCTTTATTTGTATGGTTTTCAATATAAAGTACATTGTGTTTTCTAGTTCTTTTAGTTATTAAAAGAGTAGGCAAAGTAACTCGTAATTTTACAACTTAATTAAATTAAACCAAAAAAAGGCAAATTTAGACAAATAGGACTAACCAATAAGTCACACTAACACTAGTTTTGGGAAAAACAAACGAATCTTATGCAGACTATGAAAGAACAGATTTATTTCATGAATAAACAATCAAAAAGATATTTTCACACATTCATAGTTTTTTTACAACAAAAATAACAGCCGTAAGAGTATCATATTGATAAATGGCTTTATAGTACAATTGGTTACAATAGTACATCACAGTACAGTGGATTTGTCTTGCTTGGCATTCTGACTCAAGATATTTTGCATGCAAATCGATATTTTGTATGCAAATCACTGATCGCAAGAATGGAACGACGATCAAAATAAAACTACAGCGAGCCGCAAAATTATCTATACACTAAACCCAGTTGTTCTAAACTATGTCACTGCTTCAGTCCATCGAGTTCATTTAAATAATAAAACTACAGTCATTATGATATCACATTAATAAAATGAAATTTACGGAAGAATACAAACAATTTTTATTGCCACTGAAGCAGAAAAGAACAAATAAAATCTGTTGACACAAAGAAGCAGCAAATTATGCAACTGAATTCATACCATGTATCACTAACATTAAGGCTTCAATGTATGATTGATAATAAAGCACTTAGAAGTACATAGTTAATTTTGATCAAATACACTTTTTCGTCAGATCATAGGAATATGATCCAATACAAACATACTCAATAGCATACGCGGAATAAACCGGCATAAATTAGCAGCAGACAGAGAACTATCCAAGAGCATTTTTAACAAGCCACGCTATTTTAGCATTAATTTATACGGCACTGTAAAACATGAAATATGCGCGTGCGTGTCATTTTGGCGAATTTCGCGAATCAGCATAACTCGCGCGTGAAAATTAAACTGCAGAAGCTCTTTATAACGAGCCGTCCCCAAACAAGGAGGCAAAAATGCCAAAATAACATGCAATTATTTTTTTAATGTTTTACAGCATTTCACCTTGACACAATGCATTCTATTCTGTATCTTAAATCCGAATTGCCATCTAAATTATCGTAAATCGTATTTTAAATGAAACGATACTGTTCCTTGCACCGAGCATCGATATCGCAAAGACGCAGTTCAAAATAGATAAACACAAAGATCATACCTCATTGAACAAAATAAACCGGAACATCCCCCTGCTAATCTTAGATAAAAACTCAAAGTATCTATCATGGGTTGACATTTTAAGCACCTTTAGAATGATGAACATTTAATGAAATTCAGACATTTCAATCTATAAAAAGTGGAATGCTACAAATCTAATTGTACGAGTACGTTAATCGACGGCAGACATCGATTATTTCCTCATAGTCGAAGCACAAAATTGTCATCCCATGACGGATACCTTCGAATTGCTAAAACTGATATTTCCTACGGCCACTTAAGATAGCTCTTAGCCAGTAACGCTAACCCCATCAGTATCGGTGCCACCCCACACACCGCCACCGCTATCATCACCAAAGTCCTAACGCTGACAACCGTCCCAAAAATCGTCACGCCCCCCGTCTGACCCCTCCCACTCACTCGCGGCACCCCCGACGAGTAAATATCCGGTGAAAATCCGGTGGAAGCGAGCCCCTGAAGGGAGGCGGAAACGTCCGCCAGGTCTCTGTCGGCGGAGTGGAAAAGCCGGGCGGCAAAGTCTTTAGGCAGGCTCGATTCCGATCGGGATTTAGCATTAGTCGAATGGTGGGGTAACCGGCGTTCCCCTGGTAGAAGGGGGGAGTGATCGTCATTTGTTTCATCGTCGGTTGCGGCATAGTCCGACTGGGAATGAACGTCGCGGGACATCGTCACTAAGCAACCACATCGCAAATTGTGTAATAATCCATCTAATTAATTACACGAATGACAACAAATCCTTAAATAAATCATATAATATAAAATCATTGTAATGTAAAACAGATTATTAAATTCTAATGAATGCTAAATGCATAAACCGTATCCTACATAAAAAATGAGTAGTAGTAAATCCAAGTAAACCATAATGATCAAGGGACAGACGAAGTCACAAATAAGTATTTCAGTACAGCAATCCAAAAAATAAATGCATATTGAATACAATAAAGTTCAAGTATAAAAGACAAACGCCGTGTAGACAAGTCTACAAACTGTAGCCGAAGTAACTAAAAGCCAAAAACGTCTGAAAAAATATAAAACAAATTATTGCTAATTTTCTATTTTCAAAGCTTCAAAAGATAGCAACACTTTTCTGCGGCTAACCCGCAGAAGGCGCCGTGTTGAGGGAAGATATCCGAAGACGGTTTTCTGCCTCTAGTCGTTCCTCCACCACACCGTGTCGAAGCACCGGGATACGGACAGATCGGAGCGCGTACAGATCCTGATCCCGTATCAGCTTGTTCTGTCGCTTCAGATCATCCATCTGCACCACAGCAAAATCGCAGCAACTAAATACTCATATAACCCAATTAGAACATTTCTTATTGTAAAAATACATCGTGGGCCATGTGATTTAACCAAAAAATGACAACAGAGAGTCAATATGGAGTCATTAATCTGCTTTAAATTAGCAGATCTATTTAAATCTAGTGTCTCTAATACCACACGTCACAAAAAACTGTCCTTACATACCCCGACTCCTAGAGTCAGTGTAGTAAGGTATTAGGTCTAGCAATAAAGCATTTTCGTTTTTAAAAGCAACAGCTGAAAGAAATTCAGAGAAACCCGTAGCGATGATGCCACTACCCGATTAATTGTCAAAGGTCACCTTTGGTAATTAATCGGGTAGTGGCATAATCGGTGGTATGGACTATAAAAATAAAATGTAAAGATATTAGTATAATTAGTATCTAGCTTTCACTCACGAGGCAGTTGTATCTCAGAGCGAGACCGGCCAGTGTATCTCCATCTCCAATCTCGATCTCCACAAAAGTTCGTCGCGACTCCGTTCCGCCATCTTTTCCCAGGCTCGTTCCCCCACGCAACCTTTTCAACTCCATCCCATCGTTGTCAAGTTCCATTTCGTCAGAACTTTCCCCGTTCGCGGGGGGTCCTAGGGTCCCCACTGCTGCAGCGGCAGAGGCTGCCGTGGATTCAAAGGAACCAAAGTCGTCATCGGAAGACGAAGTTATTCGAAGGCATTTTCGATCGCCATCCGGGGATCGACTATGCGATGAAATCGGAATAGAACGATTCGATCGGAGTGAAATTGAGCTAGAGCAAACAGCGGCTTGAAATAAATCCTCTTCAGATCGAGCAACAGTCCGCGATGAAGCCTGATCTGATCGCAAGCCAATAGCGGAAAAAATTGGCTTTGGTCGTGATGCAATTGGTTTATGTCGACCTGATTTTGGACCAATCAAGTCAAATCCGCTCCTGGATCTCGATGCTATTGGGTCGGGGCGGATGCCAACTCGCAGAGAAACCGGGTCAGGACGGCCAGGACGCGAACCGGCCAAATCGGGTCGTGATCCAGATGTCGAGCCCCACGCGACTCCTGCTTGGTAGAAATCACTCGTCATAATTTGCACCTTAATAGTTACATCAAAAAAATATTGTTAATTGAGCATGAGCATTAATACAATAAGGTGAGGCTAGGGTTAGTTCAGTAACGTTCAGTTTAGGGTTGAACAGTCTAGCCTACTGTAACATCTAACCAATGTAACATCTTGTCACGTATTTAAATTTTAAAATAATGAACAGTTCAAAATACTTATATCAGAAGCTTCATAAACAACGACAACATATTTGGAGTGACATGCTATATACATTATAGAACTAGGAATCAATTCAGGGTAAAGCTGGGGTTACAATTTAAAAGAATTACAGATTTCAGTACAAGTTTGTTTTTTAAAGCGCCAGGCCAAAACAGGACGTACGACGTCGGCAACGGAAGCAGAATTTGTTGAACTTTAAATTGATCCAGCAAACTTATCTCTTTTTATTTCCATATTTATTGCTTATAAAAATATTAACATTCCGTCCCAGTGAACAATTATTATCTCATTATTCGTCAGCAGACTCAATTTGCATCACTCAAAAATTAAAATCAGCATCTTATCGGCAAGCCTTTATGTCAGTTACACATAGGCCCGTCAGATTAATTGAGATGAGCCTATTTGACTGTCATTAATAGTAGCCTCGTAATGCTAATTTATCGTTTTTGTGCCGATTGATACCCTAACGAAATTAAATTAAACTGCGTTACTTTACTGCGAAGTCTTGTAGCCTATATCTAATAAACTGAAACTGCGCCGGTGGTACAATTATTTGTCGCCTGGTTCTAGTCCAAATTTCCGACCGTCAAAGACGCCGCCACGCCAGTAAATGTCAGCGAAAGCCCTACCTACATGTATAATACAATGTAGCCTAAGCCTATCTAGGTCCATCTAGCTTTTTCGGCGTCCTAGCTTCGGCTGTGATTGTCGGCCTAGACACGGGCTAACCTGTGACTGGTCAAACGACCGGCTACCCTGATATAACGCAGCGCAACACGGCTGCTCCGAAAGACTCTGGAATAATGCTGTTTAAACGAAATAACCACTGTTTCAGTAACAGTTTCATCTCGAGACGCTGACCGTTACAGTGCGTCGAGCATTGATACTAAGAGAACTTTTTGATTCAGTCGCAGTCATGGTTTCTCAACACCTGCTTTTCGTAAGTAGCCTGTGGACCTTTTCTATACTTTACTTACTTTGCAATACCGTACCTACTTCGCTATAATATTGGTTTAAAGCATCAACATCATGAGCCTAGTGATCGTAATCATTATCATTTTGCTAGGCTTATGGCCTAGCCTAAGATTAATCATAATGATAATGATCGCAGTCATTTTGTTATGCCTTTAACAGATCCCAGAGACGCCGTGCACAAAACATTGAACGCCGCGCGCTGAAATTTTGGTCTGGTAAATTGTAATGTTGAACAGATGTAGCAAACGATCTCTTTGAAAAATTATGCCTTATTTCAATGTTTCCTTATCTTTCGGGGCTAAATGTTGAAGCAAAACAATAGTAAACTGCTGTTAATATGTGGGAAGAATTAATTCTTTTCAGATACATTCACAAAACAAAAACGCATGCAAAAAATCGGAATGCAAAAAAAAAATTGCGCAGGACTAAAAAGTGCGCACACAACTTTTTTCCGCCCGCTCACAGACTTTTCAGCTTTAGAGCGGAATATTGCCCAAAAATAGTGTAACCTGCAGATTAATCAACCAAGCTTTTCATCCCTTTTTACTAAGTTTTCCTAGGCCTAAAGACAAATTTGACAACGAAAGTTAGCAAGATAATTTAACGTGACAAATATTAACAAGGGACTTTTGCGACAGAAATGTTGGGCATTTTTGTCGGCCTGATGTACTTGACAGTTTTTGATGCTATGCTAACCTGATGGTAGCCTAACAATATCTTCAGCCTCCGAATTACACTGCGTGCTCCTTGCCGTTCTAAACTACATGTTAAGTGTATAAGCATGACGGCTATAATAAACAGCGCTGAGTTGGAATACCGTTGAGTCTCATTGCTCGTTTGTTGTCAATGGCCTTTGTTTGTAGCCTTGAAATCCCGTCGCGGGGCAAGCTACAGCATGCAAGTATCCCATTAACCCCGAGGCCGTGGTCATTCAATTTGAAGTTTTTACTGGTCTTCCCGGGGACCGATCCATTGACGCGGTACTTGGACTGCCGTGCACTGGGCCGTGCACTGGCAGTAAAGTCCCGCTATCAGCGGCAGCAGGCTACTGTAGAGCTCAGTAGCCTACTGTTCCCGACGCATAGTCCTGTCGCTATACAAAACAGCCTTGTTAACATGATACAAGTAAGTTACACTGCTGCCCAGCCCAAGACCTAGTAGTATAGCCTGCGGGTTACAGGTTACAGTAGCTGCAACGGCATGGCCTACTGCTGAAAATAATGAACATCGGAAAAGCTTCGATTCAATTTAATTCAATTCGACTTCCATCCAATTCCCTGGGCATGATGTTGGGGGGATATTTTTCTTGAAAATTTGGCTTTGAAGGTGCTAAAATAAGCGCTCAAAACAAGTGAGGCTGTTATTCACCATTTGTGGACAAAGATTAGAATTTGGAAGAATCTTCCGATCATTGTTTACTAAATAATATTTGTTTAAAAAACACTTCTGTGTTTGATTTACTTTGTGATGATTAACACGTGATATTGCTTAAATTTTTGACTTAACTTGACTTAGCTTGACTCATAAATTTTTATATTTGTTTTGGTGGACGTTAATATTTGTGGGGGCGTGGAAGCGGGTGAGGTTTTCCCCTATGAAATCAAGACCAGGCTAGTGGTCTATGTCGCTGGTGAAAGCCTCGTGCGTCTCAACGTAAGCTTGCGATGGAACCAGCGGTATTTATGCGACTGGAAGAATGGCGGCGCTTACAATGGAGCCTGGCTGATAACGCGCAACTGATGTAAGATAAGACGTGACTGACTAGATTAAAGACCTCTTAACCTTGCGCCACTCAGACGTCGACTGTAGGAAAGTTACTGGTGGTGCAGAATACATGTAGTTACATGTGGCCTACCCTAGCAGACAAGCAGCTAGATTGGCAACTAAGCTCCCGGGCTAACAGGGTAGATAAGCATGAAATCGTACCGGAATGAAGCTTTTTCAAGTGTGGCATAATCCCATGTCCTAATTGTAGACAATTAATTGTCTACAATTAATTGTCTACAATTAATTGTCTACAATTAACTGTCTACAATTAACTGTCTACAATTAACTGTCTACAATTAACTGTCTATAATTAATTGTCTACAATTAATTGTCTACAATTAATTGTCTACAATTAACTGTCAACAATTAATTGTAGACAATTAATTGTAGACAATTGTCTATATTTGTCTACATTTGACACAAAGACTAAATTTGAAATATTAAATGATGGCATAATATTTATCGTGCGCTCTTGGCTGTGAATATCCTGCAGATAGTTGATGTGCTATAGGCCTACTTTCTGATTGTTGTTGTAATGCATGTGCATTATCTTGATGTATTAGGGGCCTACATATATTTCGCACTGTTATTTTCTTCATAATAAGTTTTCATTAAACGCAGCAAAAATTACTTTATTGACATAATTCACTGCTTTCTGAACATATATAGTTTTTGCATTTTTGGATGGATGCATTTTTTAGCAAACATGATTGTAATCTATGATAATCTATGAGCCTGCAATAGGTTTAGGTTTACGCCCATGCCAATTACATATTCAATTACAAATTATGAGCATAATTATAAAATGCAGCCGCGCGATAATTGATAAAACAAAAGGTCAGAAATTTTAAAAAGTGAAAGAACGAGGGTTAATGAAGATAGGGTATAAGAAATTTATTAAATATGGGCTTATACATGTAGCAAACGTTATTTAACATTATTCAACATTTTATATATATTTTTTTCAATTGAAAATGTATTAATTTCATGAAGATAAACATTATAATTATACACTATACGAAAGCCAAGAGACAATGAATCCAGATCTCCACAATCCTCAATGTCTTACCTGAAACTCAAAATATGACATGTGAATGACTATATATACGGCACTAACTTACATAAAAAGAATAAACGTAAGTAATAATAAATATTTTATAGTTAGTTTATTATTCGTGAAACTTTATTCGCCGCATTGGACAGACAACAATTAAACAACATCAATCAAATGAAGGAAAAAAACACAAAAAATGTGAAACGAACAGTAGCCAAATGCTTCTATGGTCACAGCCTCAAGTCCTCATCACTGTCAAATAATACAAATATAAACCTCAACCCGTATCAAATCAACAATAATCAAGTAGGCGCATATTAATTTCTCCGATTCATTATTAGATTAAGGCCCAGTTGTTCAATAGGGAGTTATTTGGTTTTGAATGATCGAAGAAAAAAAATGACGTCACGGTCCAATCGGATCATGCAAATTCGATCCAGGATTGTTTCTACAACACGCCAATATTGGGGAGTTGTCCAAACAATCCTGGATCGTTCAACTACGGTTCCAATAACTCTCTATTGAACAACTCGGCCTAAAGGTTCATTTAGACTCGAACTTAGACCAAACCTTTCGCTGTATAACAGCGGTGATTTTTAGTTAGTGCCTATTAGCACTAACAAAGTGTAACGCTAAATTAACGTGGGCGATCGAATTTGTGGCCCATCTTGTAGGCTGCATTGTATAGGCGACTACAATGTACACGACATAGCGACTATACAGTACGCCGTGCGTGCACGTATGGAGCCTACTCTGTGCAGCGTTTAAGCGCTAGCTCAAGAAATAAGCATTACGGTTGATAAGATAAGAGTAGTCTATTTACAGTTGTATTTACTTTCCTCCAGCAGTAAAACCTGAAACCGTTCTGAGTAATTTCTGAGTTGCAGTTTATTGCGAAATATATTCCAAAGAGTGGCGCGGATGACGAACAACGAGTGGAACCCAGGAATGCATTTTTTCATTAATATTATTAGCAGATTAGGCATACTTGCTGGAAGGGATGGGTGGGAATTTAACCTGAGAGAAGGTTATTTTATATCTGACTTTTGATTGAAAAATCTTATCTTAAAAACATCCCCCTGCTCGTAATTTGTTTCCTGGACAAATGTCGTCAAAAATTCAAAGATCATACATGTGTTACTAATTTTATTGATACAAAAGATCACAAAAGATCAGATAAATTCCCTCCCCGTTATTATTTTCTTGGACAATTTTTCCCCTGTATAAAAAAATTCAAACATCCTATCGGAAAAATTCCCCCTGCTCGTAATTATTTTCTTGGACAACTTGCCCCTATCGTCAAAAATTCAACGATCCTTAAAAAGATTATTCATGAAAAATATCCTAACAGATCGTAAAAATCTAGTTCATCTCTCTTTGTTTATTTCAGTTCTTCAGTTCTCTTCTGTTGCTGGGTGGCGCTCGCGCGGATTGGGAGATGTGGGTGGAGGGGGCATGGGGGGCATGCAGCCGCACGTGCGGAGGGGGGGTAGAGACTAGGTCTGTCTACTGCGTGGCGGAGATGGACGATGGTGATCTGGAGAGAACTGACGACGTGCGCTGTGCGCATGCGCACACGCCGCGGCCACCTAGCGAGCGCGTCTGTAACCAACTGGACTGTCCTCAGTACCACGCTGGACAGTGGTCACACGTAAGTAGGCTCATGGGGGGATTTATAAAAAAAACAGGGATCATCAAAATTATCTAAAAATACATTGATTTTTAAAATGTGTCCAATTGCCAATGGTGTGTCAGTGTGTGTCAGGTGTGTGTTATGGGTTTTAATTACCCTAACCCCCAGCTAAATCGTTTAAATTATCAAAAAATACCAAGATTCAAACAAATAAAATGCCTAAAATTATTTGACGAATCAATCATCATAACCCCCAGGGTAAATCAGGTCTAGAGTAGGTCTCTTATCAGACTCAAATTTATATCAGCGCTATGTGACATACAGGTCTCTTATCAGACTCCTGTATGTCACATAGCGCTGATATAAATTTATGTCACCTGAACAATTAATGATATATCTTGCAGCAAGTAATTGGAAAGTAATTAATTAAGTAATATATAATATGTGAGTGAACCAAATGCCGCATGATGAAATGCAAGAGACTTGAGCTAAATTACATTCTATTGTAATTTTCAACTTAACTGCACCATATTTGAACAAAATCGAAATTAAAAATCAAATCGGAATATTGACATAGACTTTGACTATAGGGGGATGTCTCAAATGTTAGAGTATCATTTGCAATGGTTTGATTGATTGATTCATAGTTGTTGATATAGTCATTTGATTAATTGATTCAGTAGTTCAATTAATTCATTGACCAATCAGACGACTCGAGATCAATGATTGGTGCTGTTGGTGCGGTCTGCGTCAGTGCTCGGTGACGTGTGGCAGCGGGTATCAGGTCCGTGCCGTAGTGTGTCGCCGCCTGTCCGTCCATCACGACTGCGCGCCGCACGAGGAACCAATCACAACGCGTGTCTGTCGCACGGACACGCCCTGTCGACACAGTAAGCGACCAATCAGCAAGCTCTACTTAGCGTGGTCGACACACTTAGGTCTTACTTGAATTACCGTTTCAACGTCAGATGCCCAGCCTTGAGTATTATGTGAAAATTGATATCAATTTATTTATTTTTGGCGTGAATGGCAACAAAACAGCCCAAACTTTTCAGTTGCCTGATCATGATTTGTTACTTGATGTAGACATAAAATTCTCTTTATCTTAAAGATACAAACAATTACGAAAATATTCATTGTCCAATTCCTTGAAAAAGTAATAAAAATAAATGTTCAGCTTTTAGGGTAGACCTAACGTTCTAGTTTGACTGAAACGAAATGCCTGGGCACACAGATTGTCAATCTCTGTGTTAAAACATTGCTATGATTATGGTATTTTATTTGTTTTTGTTCCGTTTCTTCCAGATTCCAGGTCCAAGACCCCCCTCGAGGTTCCTGAAAACGCCGCTCATGGATCAACAGGTGACCTTGACCTTACAGTGTTCATTGGGGGGGCGCTCCACCCTGAGGGGGGCGAACCGGACGACGACGCGGAGAAAAATCCCAACAATCTGGGTCGGGGCGAAGAGGTCGCGGAACACGACAGACCAATGGGAGCTCACCAAAATGTAAATGATCTTATATTAATTACAAGCCAGCAGAGTACGACATTGCCGCAAAAAGCTGGAGTGTATTTGAAACATCATGGAGTAAAACTGGAAATTGAAAACCTTTGGCCACCTTCGAAGCGATCAAGAAGCCGTACATCGAATAGCATTTATGAGGAATTTACTACTAAATCTCCTGACGCCATTGATACTAGTGATGATGGCCGCACCATTTCTGAATTCGATGCTAAGAGGATGGTGACGTCAGATGACGTCATCGTCGGATTGCATATCCCAGAATACATGCCTACTGTCAAAGTGTCGTCTAGGGAATACTTCATGACAGAAGGTAGCGTTATTGACGGAAATTTAGCCGATAGTTTGCGTGACGTCACTTTTAGATCAAGCAGCACGGCTGAAGGTATTACGAAATCAAAGGAGTACGAGGCGGAGTCAATGGAAGAATCAAAGGAGAAATCTGGTATAGAAGAACAAAGTAAAGAAGAGCCAATTGGAAACTCGGAGGAAATGTTTGATAATGAGCCAACAGGGGAGAAAGAGGATGAAGTGATGGAATATTTGAATCCCACTGTAAATAATACTTTATCTGAGACGATGGATGTGAGTACAGAGGAGAGATTGAAAATGATACTTATGAAGGATATGATGGGGATTTCAGACAACGTGACTGGGGTTTTGGATGAAGTAGAAAAGAATACGTTGACCGAGGAGCTATCAGAGGATAGTGAGGGCGATTCTGTTGAGGAAGATCAAGAGGAAGAAATAAGCGTCAAACAAAATGTGATAGAACAACATGGAGGGACAGAAGAACAGGCAATCGATGAGTCGCAGAATGAAACAATCAAGCATCCAGAAAATGAAACAGGCAAGAGATCAAACAACGCGTCAATGGATGAATCTTATGCACAGACAAATGAGAAACGACCGGAAGCGAGGATGATAGATTCACAGGAATCGGAGCAGAAAGAAGAAACAAACGAGGCGCTGGAAGAAACAGAAATTAGTTCATTCAAAGTACGGAGGAGAGAGGATCCAATAGCAGATGACGAGTCAAAGGAAGAGCTTGAATATGAATCAGATGGGGATCGATTGGGTGACGCGCTGGAGAGGAAACGAAAAAACTCAGAGGATGAGCATTATGTGATTAAGGAAAGAAAAATAATAATAAAGCCTGGAAGGGAACCAATAGTAGCACATGATAAGTGGAAAGAAGATCATTTAAACCAATCAGAAGATGATCGTGGGACGCAAGTGGTAGAAGAGCTGAGAGATCAATTTGACAATGCACAAAGGAACAGTTCAAGAATGATCCTTTTGCACAGATCGATGGTAACAACAGCGGATAAACCAAGCATGGTGTTTGAGGAAAAACATTTTGAAGAAAAATCAGACGTTCGCAACTCCATGCCATCGATCAAAGTAGACAAAATATTAGACTCGCAAACAGATGTATATCCAATGGAGGAAAAAAAAGAAACGATAGGATTCAGTCCAGAGCAAAATTTGAGGATGAATCTGCAGCATGACGCTCACAAGAACAAGCATCTGGAAAAGGATTTTAAAACCAATCTGGACAAAGATCAGGATCAAGCTTTAGGAATGGATTTGGAACTCAGTAAGATTAAAGACGTTGATCAAATTGTTGCGAAAAACAAGACTGCGGCGAACAAAGTCAGCAGCTTTGGCAAACAGGAAGTGGAAATGGCTGACGAGGCATGGAAGGAGCATCGGGTTGAAGACAAGAACGAGAGACGTATGCAAGTGAAGGATGAAAGTATCTCGGAAGATATATCATCTCCCAGGTGAAACATCCTACGTGATATTATCACTTTGTTTCGAAAATATGTTTGACAGCTATATCAAGCATATTGGATTTTTTATGTTAACAATTTAAACTTTTCTACTTTTTGCATAGCAATATTGTCCTAAAACAAAAGCCTCTGTGGCATTGAACTGACTGTATAGAGACCTAGAATCTTCTGAGAAATAGTTATTTAACTTTTGATCGCGAATTGAATTAGTGTATTACGTCTCTTACGCTATTTGTTACCTCAGTAACAATTTCAGGGCGATAATGGTTTCTAAAACTTACTTTGTGTAATAATTATATCGTCTCCTTTCTGTGCCTGCTCCAGGCTAGGGGGGCAGACGGCTTGTGACACCAATGTCTCCTGCCCTCCGCAGGAAGAACTAACCCCGCTTCACATTCTCCCGGTATATCCATCGTTTTTGGTCGTTTTATACAAGATAGTTATGAATTATTGCTGTTGTGGTCCTTGAAACGAAATCCGGAGCGATCTCACGAAGAACGTACAAGTGAATACTCAATCTAATAATAACCTATCGCTAGCAACATTGTCAAATATATCGTATTTGAATGTACAGAATTATACATTTAAAAAATATATCTTAATTCAATTATTTTGATTACGTTTGTGCTGAGTAGGTTATAATGCAATGTTATAATGTTACCATAGCGGGCACTTTTTATACATACAAACCAATATCCCTCTTGGGGCTTCAATTCTTCCTAACGTGTTCTATCGGTGTTTTTTCCGTTTTTTTCGCTTTGCCCCTATTCATGCGTTTAGAGAGATGATGGCATTTATTGCTTATATTTGTAGCTATTAGAATAATGATTAATTTTGCACGACCAAGGGCGATATATTTTTTTATAAAACTATTTCGCGTCGATCGCATGATCCTACATCAGATTTCCATTTCAGTTTGTTGAAAATTAATGCAGAGCAGAAAAAAGCTCGATTTAAAGAACGTTTCTTTAATTTTTTTTTTAGTCTACTTTCAGTCTCGTATATCCTTGATTAAGAAGCACTGTTGTATTTAAGATTTACAAATAATGATCTACAATTAATCCTTTATCTTTCAGAGTGCCCCCAAGCCCTCAAGCATCCTCTCCGAATCATCCAACTTCACCCAGCTCGGGGCCGCGCTCCCCCTCGCACCTCGGGTCTCCCTGGTCGTGGGGGGGAACGCGACGGTCTTCGCGAGGTCCACCGTAGACATCCACTGCCCCACTGCAGAGGGAGTGGACAGGAGCAAGATCGTCTGGACGCGACTGGGCAAGAGCGTCGTGCACAAGAACAAGACATCAGGGTTTGTTCAGTTTTAGTTCGCCCACTGTGCTTGTGCGTTATGTGTCTGTACAAAAAACCAAACTAACTGCCCTTCTTGACGTCGATTACAGTTAATGTCCATGTCTTCACACAGGTTAGACGTTTAAGCCCTGATGACGACTTTAAGATCTGAGTTTTATGTGCCTGTACAGTGTACAAGGGTATCCGAATTGCTGCGCGCGTAGCCTATTTAGGCGTAGGCATTTACCCCTGCAAGCCGGGGGGATAAATAACTTAAAGTATTGGCTCACAGCTCAGACTTCCAGAGCGAGACTTAATTTATCTAGGCAGGCTGTTTCTTGGTATCTTTGCACATTTGATATGTTTGTTATTCGTTTTCAGATCTAAGGGGCGCGTTCGTGTGGTGGGGGACTCTATCCTAAGGGTTCGCTCCGACAAGCCCTCCGACTGGGCGACCTGCACCTGCAGCACCCCGGGGGGGGACTCAGCCTCCCTCTCCCTTCGCTTCGTCGACCCTTCAACGAACGACGATTTGGTGGCCACCATTTTGAACTACTTAAAAGAGGAGAATTTTGAGCCTCTCGATATTGAAGAGGGGGGAGAGGCGGAGGGGGTGTTGCTTGGGATGGAGAGTTATGCCCGACACAGGGGGAACGTGACCAGTGGGGGAGGTGGATCCAAGCTGCTCTACAGGTCGGGATATCTACTTTTCATTTTGCTAGCATTTTGTTATTTTCTTTCAATATGAGAAGAAATTTTATCATCGATATATCATTTTACTGTTCATATTTATTTGTAATATTTGTATTATTTACTTTTTGTATTTATATTCATCATCGCCAACAAAAAGTCCGACATTTCGGCGAAAAAAAACAGTGACATCAATAATTTGATGATGTTGCTATTGTTTATATTTCACAAAATTTCAATGAATACCACAGCATGCATATAGGTCAATAAAAAATAAGTTGAATGAACAAAAAAGTCAAAAAAGGAAATAGATTTCCCGTTGGAGTAAAACTATACAGCAATTAAACTGTATGACTATGACTGACCCACGGTCACTATAGGAACAACACTATCATGAATTTAAAAACAATTCGCAGCGCTCTAAACACTAAAATAATAATCATCTTTTTTGACGTCCAATCTTATGCGCTACAGGCAAACCTGTAACGCTTGGTCCATGTTAACACAGGTTAGACGTTTGTATTGGAGTTGGGTTTTTATGGCCGGATGCCCTTTCTGTCGCCAACCAGAATAATAAATTACTCTGGACGATAATTATCAGCTAGCGACACTTGTGCGTTTAACAGCCTTGCTGAAGGGCCTGTAACGCCATGGTTTCATAGTTGCCGGCGCCGGGACTCGAACCCAGCTCCTCTGGACTCGAAGTCCAACGCCTTAATCACTACACCACAGCCCCTCGCTCTAAGTAGAAAAAAAGAAGAAGACAAAAAATTGAATGTAGTTGATGTTGAATCGTGTTATATAAATTATGGCCAGGCTGACAGCCTGGTCTCGCTGTTCTGTGCCGTGCGGCGGCGCGGGCATACAGCAGCGTGACGTCAGATGCAGCGTGCTGACGTCAGAGTTCATTCTCGACGTCGACGAGTCCATCTGCGCGCGCATGCTGCCGCCGGGGGGTGGCAGTCCGATGACCGATCGAGACTGCGAGCCGTGTCCCGAGTGGCTTCCTGGACTCTGGGGCGAGGTCTGGTATCGCTGTGATATCTGAATATATAAATGCAATGATATTGATATTAAAATAAAGTAGCACAGTTTTCAAAAAATACCTATCACGCCAGACCATGGCCGCAACAACCTATTGGGACCACGGGACGCGTCCCCCCCAACTTTTGGAACATAAATATTACCCAGCCATTGGTCCCCCCCAACTTCTGAAACGTTGTTGCGGCCCTGCCGCCAGACGATACATTAAAAAATCCTGCTTTTGAAAGCGTGTATTTTAAATACCATTATTTCAAAGCAAGGTTGTCTAGACGGTGCTTTTCATACACAAGCGCCTTGCACATCAAAATTGAATCATTTAGACTTTCATCTCTTTTTTTAAAGCAACAGCGAAAGAAAAACGAGCTCCGAGCTCGCTTTTGCCTACTACGCCTGCTAAGCTTAATCCTGTAAATCAATCAATAATATTTTATTTGACAAAATATGTCTAAACATTGACGCAAACGCCCTGCTACGGTGTCATGCTGAAAAATTGAATTCTCTGCCGTTAAAATGAATTATTGGAGTCGATAACCCGTGTCACAGTGCACAGACGAGCATTGTGCCGGGGTGGGTATGGGGCACCGTCTTCGCCCCCTCCACTGCCTCTCGTCCGAGGGTGTGCGCGTCGAGCCCGACACCTGTGACGTCATCCCGCGGCCGCCTAAACGAGAACCCTGTCCCCACCCCAACTGCGCTGTCACCTGGAGGCTTGGCAACTGGACAAAGGTATTATTCGTTGTCTTTTTATTTTTTGTGATAATCAGTGGTTTCTTATCGCGTCAATTATTGCGAAACAAGATGGTGTTGTTTATATTTTGGGGGGGGGTATTCAGGAAAGTTCTCTTAATATTTGATATTGTGAATCAGGAAGCTAATACATAATTTCTGCCCATTTTGTTTTTAGTATTTGTTGATTAAATTCTGCTCCTTCATCCGCTCTTTCTTCCGCTCTTTCTTCCGCTCTTTCTTCCGCCCTTCTTCTACTCTTCTGCCCTTCTTCCGCTCTTCTTCCGCCCCATCTTTCGCCCTTCTTCCGCCCTTCTTTCGCCATTTCTTTTGCTCCTTCCACCGCTTCTTCCTCAACATTAAACCTAATGTTTGACACACCGCCGCAGTGCGTGGTGAGCGGGTGTGGCGGGAAAGGCGTCAAGAAGCGTCAGATGGAGTGTGTGTGGGTGTCCAACAAGCGTCCCGCCGGGCCGCTCTGCAGCGCCATGACGAGCCAGGCCGTCGTCAAGTCCTGCTACACGCCGGGCTGCAGCAACGCCAGTTAGCCCTTCACTATTATCCTCCGTATAATGCGTGGTGGTCCCAAAGGAACCGTTTTGTCCAACTTTCTGACAGTATGCGTGTGCACTAGTTGCATCTGAATTGGAGCAGGGGTTCTCAACCTTTTCCATTACGAGAAACGTTTAATTCGTTAAAGAAGGTTGGGGAGCACGAGAAATGTGGAATTAGTTGAAGAAGGCTGGGGAGCAGGAGAAACCTTCAATTAGTTGAAGAAGGTTGGGGAGCACGAAGTCAAAATGTGCCTCATAGACACCGCCAGTTTGATGTCGAGGCGTGCTGGAACATTCTGAAAAGGATCATTTTTGGTGTTGTTGTTGTTGTTTCTTCACAGAATTCACAGAACACAACACAACAGCATACATTTTTAGTCAACATTCCTATTTTTCTTCAGCTCATTGTATCTGCTGAAACACTTGGCCACTCGCCGCAGAAAACTTGTGTTCCGCCGATCACCGGCTGAAAAACCCTTCACTGAAGGGTGTATGGTTGGCGTTGTGTCAACAAATGCTATGAACATTTACAAGTATGACGCCATCTTGTATGACGTCATCGTGTATGACGTCATCTCGCATGACGTCACCTGATATGACGTCATCTTGTTTGTCTTCACCTGATATGACGTTATCTCGCATGACATTATCTGATATGACGTCATTTTGATGTGACAGGTTGTCGGGACGAGTCCAACTACTGTCCGCTGGTTCCTTCCCTCAAGCTGTGCCGCTACGCCCCCTACCGACGTCAATGCTGCCACTCCTGCGCTCGCTACTACCGGCGCCAACGTCAAGCGGACCGTAACACCGTCCACAATCGCATGCAGCCTCGCCGTTAGCTCGCGCGCGGGACGTTGGCGTGGGAATGGTGCAGCGCTTTAGTGTACAATGACATTTTATTGTTAGAATGCGGCGTGAAGATGAGGAACTTTCAGAAATGAATGTGATTTGGATCTGTGTTGGAGATGGATTGTTTTATAGCTTTTTCCCCACCAAACATTTAAGTGGAGACGCTTTTTGTCTTACATTATAGGCCTACAGAGTGTGTCATAAAATGCCACCCTAATTGAATCGCGATAACATTGTTGCCTTGTTTGATATTGTGACTTTCTTAGGGAATTATGATACGATTTTCTTAGGCATGTATAGCTGACATTTGATTATTGTTCATTATAGTTTCTTACATTATTGCTTAATTTTCTAAAATCAAACGGATTCATTAAGACTTCAGGTGCAATGCGATGCATAGGGTTTAATATGTAAATGCATTCTAACTTTGTTTTGGGCAGAACTTAGGCGAAGCAAAGAACTGCACCACCATGCATTTTTCCGAAGCAATTTCGTACAAATTCATTGGAGCTGCGTATGAGAGTCGAACGTATAAATAGAAGGAAAAAAATATGATTGACTAACAATGAATTTGGGGGCTTCGAAAGTTGAAAATGGAAATGTTTACTTGTCAACTTACTGGATGGTGCTCAAGTTAGTCCTGTGAGCTAGCATGAATTATTATGGATCAAATGCTAACAATGCACTTTGGCTGGTAATTTAAACAATAATAATAATGAGAGAATTGATTTAAAGTATTTTAAGGTTGTCTTGCCCACTTTGTAATTTCTATCTGGCCACATTGACACTTCCAGCTAATTAACCTAATTGGCTTTCAATGACACTGTTAATAGACACCGTGTATTTTTTTCAATTTATTGCAAAAATCGTTTTAAACATCGTTTAGGCCTATATTGATTTAGGAGATTAATTTCGAGTCATTGATTAATTGAGAGTTTAGTTCTATATTCCATGACGCACTATCATTGCTAATTACCCAAGTGAGGTGACCTTTTGTTGGATTTCAAGTCATGTTGGAATACGTGACCTTGATGTGGCTGATACGATGGCGAAGGAAGCCACCATTCTTTCGTTAATTAACGAAGAAGTGCTGTACAATTTTTCTGAAGTCAAGCAATTAGTTAAGAACCGTCTTTTAAGCAAATGGTTGAACTCTGTGCCATGTATGGTAACTGGTCATTCTTATCACGCCAACTACCCAGCAGGTGGTGTTGGTCGCCGTTATTGCGACCGCGTAAAAAATATACACTAATAACAAGACTGAGACTACATGGATGTTTTCTGAAGAAATACCTGCATAAAATTTGACTTCACAACTCCGGTTTATGTGACGTGTGCAGTATACTGCAAACTGTTGAGCATTTTTTGTTCAAGTGTCCATCGCATTGTTTTCTTACCAAGAGTATTTCTGATGCGGCTAATTCACAGAAGTAAATTCCAACTGTTACTCTAGTTCTTTCTGAAGAACCGCAAATCTGCGTATCTGCAAATTAATTACCACTATGTTTGCTCACATAGTATTCGACTCTAGGAGCAGCATCTATCATGTTTGGCTACTTAATCTCTGACCAGTGTGTAGTAATCTCTAGTAGTTGTCCTGTAATCTGACCAA
>JAQIWG010002687.1:0-19693 GCA_034695025.1 Chamaedrilus cognettii | reverse complement strand
CCCCCCTCCGCCCATCACACACTATACGCAAAGTGCTCGATAAAGAATTGATTAATTGCGGACACTTGAATGAATGATCCATTATACGAAATTCTGCAGAATTGAAAGATAAAATTGCAATGAATATTTCCAGTGGCACGACTAAGTGCTCATCAATTAAATAATATTATACAAAATGGATTTGTGACGTCTCAGCACAGTCTAGTTTATACAGCTTTTTTTAGTTTTTTAAAATTTGGTGTCAGTTTTTGGCTTATTTCACTCGATGCCTATTGGCTGTTGGCAGAGCTTTGACGCGATGAAGAAGGTTCTGAACAATCAGCCGCTCAGCCTTGATGGGGAGTTTGAGGAGGGTGACGTTATTAACTTTGATGGGACCCCTGCATCCGGGTCTACGGCTAAACCGGCTAAACCCGGTGAGTGGGGCTGAATGAGGAACACTGCTCTTCTGCTGTTCAATACCTTTGTGTTACAAACAATGACAGTGGCTGTTATTATGTATGCCAGTACAATGGATGTAGTACTAGTACTCTGGGCTGTTACGCAATCTTTCACTTACGATGTACGAACATGATTATGAGAAGGCAACTGTGCAAGCTTTAGCTTGCTTTAACAGTGCCTATTGTAATCTGTGTTTAGGGCCTATAGCCGACACTGCAGTGCGTATAAGCAGTTGAATAAAAGCAATGAATTGAAGTCAATCAGAGGTTGAGGCGTCATTTGCAACTGACTTAAATAGTCAGTTGCTTCAAATTACTGCTTTGTGTATACTTCAGTGTTGTTCCAGTGGCAGCTATAAGAATTTTTCGTAACTTTTAACTCTTTTGACAAAATAATTACGTGGTGTAACTTTAAGTTTAAAATGCTTGTTGCAAAATTGACGAACAAAACGAGATTTTTTAAAAGGTGATCAAATTTTTTTTTTTAGCCGACTACCAGTCAGTGCGGTACCGCCCCCCGTCCTCTCAACCTGGGGTTGTGGGGGGAGTGAGACCCTCCGCGGATCCCTCCAACAACGCTACTCAGGCTCGTCAGTACCTGACCAACTGATTACGTTTGTGTCTCTATCTGTAGATTAATTTGTAATGCGCTATAATTATTGTATTTCTTTAATTGCTTATAAATCTGTGACTGTACGGGTAACGTGAATATAAGAATTTATATTTTTTGAATAATTGAACGATATTAAAGTTTGAATTTTTGAATTTTTATTTTCACCAGCATCGCCTTATTGAATTTTTAATTTGCAGTTGAATATTACATTTCGTTATTGCCGTACTGCATTTGAATATTTATTTTGTGAGTTTGGATTCTTATATCGTTGTGAGAACGCAGTGTATTGTATGATATTCATATTTTTACTCGTTTTCTCGTGTCAAATTTTATGCAAAATGTATGTACGCAGCTCGTAGTTCGATTCCGCAAGTATTTTCCGATCTCCCCGCAAGATTTCCCGGATCTCAGCCCTCCATCGAGGAAGGTAGAACCTATGACAAATTTTTCTACGACAAATTTGAACTTGACCTTGACTCGTTGTATGCGGTGAATACAATGCTTCAACATAGTTGCATTCAACAGGACTGACTTCAACATAATTGGGAATAATTTTCATTTAATTTTTGTACGCGAACCAAATGACATCGTTTATCAGCTTTTAAAATTACTTGTGTCTAAATTATACCAGTAGTTTGAAAGTTATTGTCAAAATCCATATAAAACTTTGTGATGAATTTATACGAGTTATACAAATTTATACTTGTATTAAACCGTTTAGGTTAGTTTGCTCGTGCTGCAATGAATTAAATAAAAAAAATTTAAATCTGGATCTCTGTTTTGAGGTTAGGCTACCTTTCTCGTTAAAACTGCTGCTGTGTATTCTGTCGTGGGTGCAGTGGTGGGATCTGAGTCACCTCGACGACCTCCCACGCTTACCGACATGGCCAAGCTCGAGTCTGAGATTCTATTTCTCAAACGATCCCTTGCTGTGAGTCCTCTTTCTCATCCTGGTTTTTAGATGTTTTTTATATGTTGTTTTTTATTAGTTATTTGCTGCCGTATGTTTGTATATATTCCACTGAGGGCACGATGCTTTGTTATAACTTTTAAAAATGTGCTCACAGCCTTTGCTGCATCTAATGGTAGACTTACATTAGGTCTTCTGGCTGATTTGCAGAAAAATTCTTCCCGCAATTCGCTTGAAAGACCTGTCGTTTTCGCATTTTTAGCGATGCCGTTATCCACTAAACACCCATTCCTGAAGCGCTCCGTCATCGCGCGCTCTTCCTGAAAACTGCAGAAATCTGGCTCGACGATATGATGAAACTCTGGCTTTGTGGAGAACTGCGCTATTGTTTAAGTGTTATTAGCCACTGATCTGTTAGGTGTAGTGATCCCACTGGCTGTGACAGGCGGCCAAAGGTCAGGACCTGGCGAAGGTCCCCCTAGCAGAAACCGTGCGGAGGATGATCCTCGGCCAGCCGTACTCCCTCGAACGATATCGGTCAAAGGAGGAGAAACTGCTGCTGCTAGACGAAACTATCGCAAGGCACGATGGGAACTCCATCATAGAAGTCAGTGCTTGGCCTCTAACCGTGGCTTCATATTTCTATATTGTATTAATATAATAGGGTCATTGTAAGTATCTTCAAGGCTTGAAGCAATTTTGCGGTTTGTAGTTTCTCGTATTATTATTTTGGTTTCAAAATAGTCCATTGCGTGCGCGTGTTTATAAGATGCTCTACTCTGCGTTGGGCCCTTCAATTGGTATCAGAATATTTTGCATTGTTCCTGTTGGTGCAGCCTACTACGTGGTCCATTGTTTAAGCCTGCCAATTGTTCTGCGGTGGTTTAATCAGTGCTAGTCGACTGTTCTGTGTTTGATTAGGCGGTTCTATTTCTTCGCAACACAATCAAGCCGACCATCTTCAACCTGGAGCTGCAGCGGCGCCCGGTGGCCGTGGAGCACTACATCAGCTACCTGCGCCAGTACTGCGAGCTGGAGAAACTGATGGACCTGCTCGGGTACAAGCTCTCTCCTCATTGGTCAATAGATCCTGCTGGGGTACCCTCTCTCTCTCCTGGCTGGTCTATAAATGTGCGCGTGTCTTCCTGTATCGGGATGACAATCACTCTACTGAATGCATGCTACTCTTGTGTTCTTTAGTCGTTTGACTTTTATCCATTTTTTAACTGCACATTTACGAAACTAACGGAATTGATGATAAATAAGTCAACTAGGTTTTTTATTTTTTGAATAAGCGCCTAAGAGTTGACTAATGTCCATGTTTACATGCGTTTGCGCCATAGTATGGAGGTTTTGTATTCAACTTTGTATGTGATGGAATGTGAATGGAAGTGATTGTATAAAAAGTATTGTTATAAAGATCTTTAAGTAGTTTTAGCAGTTAATTGCCACTCTGTACTCCGCTGCGATAAAGTGAAGCTTTGTCTCTCTGTTGCAGGATGCTTGGCAGATCTGAGGAGGCTGCGGTGAGAACGACTCTTACTTTTTGGACATGGACTTACTGCAGTGATGTTTAAACACTCCTTTCAGTTTCATTCGACACATGCCTTATTTATAATATCAGTTAAGCTTACATTCGCTTCGTAGGCCGGAGACTTTCCCTCAGGACATTTTTCTATTTGAAGCCTCAAATGTAATTTTTGTAGATAAATAATTCCCTGTAATATATATATATTTCTATAGCTTGGATAGAGAATGATTTCTGCCTGCGTCTTTATGAGTTTCTTATTGAGTGCATAGGATGTCGATTTTTTTATTTTATTCATCCAGCGGCGAGGTACTGCAAATGCTTATACTGAGCTGCACCATTACGATGAATTTATTTACTGATTAGTTCTGTGCATGTGAGCTGGTATTGTATGTAGTCTGCTTCTGCCAATGATAGATGCTTCGGTACAAGCAGGCGATATCATCACGTCAGATTGACGCAAAGCTGAGAAACATTCAGACTTGCCACCGGTACGATGTTTTCTTGTCTTGCATTGGCTGATTTTATTACAGAGATATTTGAATTTCAGTTGTAACGTTTAAGCCTCTCAGATGCCTTTAAATTATTGTGATTCATTTCTCCGGTAGTCAAATTTTGAGTTTCCATTATTTTAATCAATGGGAATATCGCAACGTTCTTTTTCAGTTTTGAATGGTCATTCTTTAATTTGATCCTTGTTAGTCTGCTGCCCTGTCTCACTTCCCCTGCTGTGCGCTGGTTCCAGGTCCCACTTTCAGGCCAACAGTTCACTTGGGCTGGACGCCATGTTGGTTGCGGAACATATACGGCTGCTCGAGCGACAGATGCCCATTGAGGTAGTCTTTTTATTTGTCATTCAAGCTTGGTAATTGCAAGGTAGCTGCAGCTTGGTTAATGATTATTGTGTGTGGTTGAGTGGCTGCAATTGTTTTAGTTTGTGTGAATGTTGGCTCAGTGATTCTTACTTGTTTGGTTCATGGGTCCAGAGGATGTCATCATAAGTGGATATGGACTAACGCATTATATTTCGAATGTTTGAGCTGGTCTTTGATAAGTGACGCTAACATGAAGCTGATGACTAGTGGTTATCAAATCCATTTTCTCTGTCGCTCCAGACGGCCGACGTGCAGGAGGCAGGGAAGGGCGCGCTGATGTTCAAACAGATACCGAGGGCAAGCTCTATCCTCGACATGCCTGTCCTCACGACGCTCTTCTACTGCTGCCTCTACCACTACGCGCTCGCTGAGGTCTGCAGCGGATAGGGCCCACGCCGCGACCGGCCAATAACGGACCCGGCCGCAAAAAAGAATTTTTTTTGTGGAATGCTGCACCAAAATTTGATTTATTGTTACGACATTGCGCTAAGCAATCTATACTTTGAAAACATAAGTCTGTGTTACAAGCCAGTATGTCTAGCGTCTTTTGGATTGTTTGTGTGTACATTTCAAATATTTGTGTGTGTACACAAAATATAAATTTTTTATAAAGCACTTATGCATATTGTATGCATAGTTTGATGTTCTTTTGTGACTGCAAATAATTAACCCCCGGTGCATTAATTAGTTTAGATGTAATAGTTCTATAAAGGAATACGTATAAAGAAAGAAAACAACGTTTTCATACGTTAGCCTAGATCGAATCTTATAATTCCTTTCGGTTGTTTGTTAAGTTAGCTTGTGGTAAATATTGCTCTGTTGCGTGTGTGTAGAACTATCTGGGAAGTCCTTTGGCGATAAAGAAGGCTCACAACGTAAGCCTCTTGCTCATGTCATTCATCACTGCGCATATCGTTATGATTCCATTATGACTTCCTTTGAATTTTATGCTTTTAACAACTGTGTTGATCAGTTAGTTTTAGCTAAAGTTTGCTACAGCTGCGATGCAATTGATTTAAATAATTAATTTTAAAAGTTAATCAATTGAATTCAGCTCAACTGTGAAGAGTAGCAGAGAGGAACCGCGCAAGGGAAAGCACGTAACCGCCTTCTATCTATTACTAGGCTCTCATTGTTTTTCACGGTTTTATTCTTTTGTGAACGCTTTCTTAAGAACAGTGGTTCATCAGTGGTTTGGTGTCGTTGGAAGTGCAAATCAGCAAATTTTGACGGTCACTTTGTGCATCCTTTGGCAAGGTGATCTTAATTCGTCTGCTACATCCCCGATGACGACCTTATACATCGAAACGGACTTTAAATGCCACGTTATTGTTTTATTACTAGTGTTATTGTGTGGTGCAGTTGACAGAGAAGCAGTTTCAGTGGACTGTAGTGCGTGCGCGGGGAGGCATGCTCAAGCGTTGGCAGGAGATCGAGGCGCTCTTCACCACCAAGGTGGGTGACGATCTGTCGCTCATTCTCATCCTCGCTACGTTATGTAGGCCTCTAAACTGCAAACAGCGCTAGAAATCTAGAAAACGATGTAGTGTTTATCGTTATCGTCTTGTTTGCTTCTATTCGTGTATTGTGTAGTTTGTTTCTGTGCGTAAATGAACTGTTTGTAATGAGCATTTCATTCGCACTTTCATTCTCGGTCGTTGCAATATTTGGGGATCTCTGCTTTGTGCTTCTACATTTTGACACGCAAATATCAAATGTTTGTCGAATAATTTTTGTACCAGTTGTTTCAATTTTTGCTTTTATTCCTAACGACACTTTGCATGTATGCATCATATTTGATGTTGGTACGCGAAATCTGACGTTTTAGAGCTGGATGGGGGTGAAGGTCAAGGGTGCCATGGCTTTTGAGAGACTTGTTCCGATTCTGCGCAAGAACGACGCGCCGCGTGAGGTGAGGTCTGCTGCCAAGTGCAGGCATCTGTCTGGTATGCTTGATGCTTGAAATTGTAGCCGTCATTGAAGCAGAAACACTATATGGGCGACAACCGTCGAAGAATTTACTAATTTCTCATTCATTTTTGTAGAAAATATATTCTAATTGCGTATCATTTTACCAATTTACTGAATCCTGTACATTGAAGTAAGCGAAATGGAATAGGCCTATGCAATTTAGTGGCGGTAGTCTTGCATGAAGAATGATTGATTGATAACTTCTAAGTTAAAAACGAGCCAATTTTTTGTTTTTGGATGTTTGCAGTAATAAAAAAATAGAAGTCTATCAGTGTGTTCTATTTTAGTTGAGATTCTAGTTAAGGCTACAGCTGGGTTTGTTTTTATAGATGCGGCGATGGTTGGAGTTATGGTGTGTCTCAGGTAATGAACAAGTACTGTGGGCTGATAGAGAGCACCGATACGCGGCTGGAAGTGGGACAGAAGTTTGCTTGTCACGAGAGCGTAATCGACGTACGTTCGCTAATTCTTTATTTATTTTTAACTTATTAACTTACCAACACTTTGAACCATTCTAGCATTGCTGTAATAAATATATTATTGGTGTTGGTTGCGTATCGTAGTTTATTGCTGCGCAGGCAATAGCTGCGATATTGTGTAAAGCTATTTTTTGTTTTTATTCTACATGATGATACATTAGAAAACATTATATGACACTTTATTTTAAACGAAGCGCATAAGGCCGAATTAATATGTTAAAAGCTTTTATTCGTATGCGGCAGTAATAATTGTTTACTGCGAATCTTGTTCATTTTAATCCGCACTCATTTAATTACTGAAATAATTCAAAATAAATTAATCGAAAGTCTGCGTTGCTTTCGCTAGACGTATATGTACATGGTCTGTGTTGTTGTCACTAGACATACTTTGTCTGTGTTGTTGTCGCTAGACGTACGTGGCCCTTAGGGACCGCCTACAGCTGATAGCCTATCAGAACAAGCTCAATCGTAACTCTCAGGAGTGGTTCTATGCCACTGACGTCCTACGAACCTCCGTAATTATTCATGATTCAACTATTCCGTAATTAATTATTCATAATTAATATTCTATACGCCCTGATATTTCAGACTATATATGAAAGAAATTAGCAAAAATAATAAAATTGATTGAATTATGGTTAAATGATTTTTGTATGAAACATCGCCTATGATTGGTTCTTTCTGACGTCACCTCATCTACTAGTGAATCTAAGAGATAAGCAGCAAGATTCAAAACGAGGCATAAACGTTGCAGCTTGTTTTGCGCCTTGATTTATTTCTCATTTGAACTGAATTTGAGATTTTTAAACAACAGCTGTTACGAACAGTAGAATTTTTGGGGAGTTATTCAACACGTCATGCTATCTAATACTGTGTGCCACTGTAGTTGTATACTAATTATCTTATCGCTCTTTCCAGTTCAGTGTTGTATGCTTTATCATCTTCGTTTTATTTCAGACGATCAAATGGAAAAATTGATACCTCTCCTGTGGTCCTCGTCTTCAGCGCTCAGTGAAGTCATTCCTCGACACGGCCTTCCCGTTCATCTTGTTCCCTGATCTTTATTAACCTTTCTAATGTTTGTCGGATTGCGACGCGCTTCACCGCCTGTTGATGTGCGGACAGTAGTCTGCGACACCGTACTGTTTCTGTGGCGCATGTGTGTGATTTAAGCGAGGTTGAGATTTTGTAGTACTGCTTCTTGTTGAGAATATTTAATATGGTTTGAAGACCATTGGGCTTACCAATGCAATGGTAAGAACTATCGAAGAAGTTAAAATATGAGTAAATTTTTTGCATCACAAGCAAGCAATGTAATTTAATTTAGTGTTTATTCAAGAGAGCGTTGATCATTTGAAACATTCAGAATTTGTATTAAAATTATGTAATATTGTCCATATTTGTTGTACTACCCTATAAAATATCGTGAAAGTAGCCCACATAGTTCATACAAGTGTTACATTTATCAGTGAAACTACATAGACTTTTATAATGTTATCAAATACGACAAAAATGTAAAATAAAAGCTTGAATCAACTGCACTCTAAAAGGTTAAATTTTTGCTGCATGTTATCTTCGCAATTTCACTTCTCAGAAATGTTGCTGTACTTAATTTCTTAATTTTTGCATTTTTGAGGACTGCCCATTATATACAAGCTTCGCTTCTGCAGCTTTTTTTGCGCGTGTAAATTTAGCGAGAACGACCCCTGTGCAAAATTTGACCAAAATTACATGCACGCAAAAATTTCATGTTTTACAGCGTTTGTCAAATGAGTACCCTTTCCTAATACGTCTTGAATCATTATTGCACGTTGTGCTGCACACGCTAATGCTAATTTTACATGTTGACGGAGAGCCTAGTGAGGTTCCCTAGAGGCTGGTTGACAGACGGCATGCTCGGGTAGAGGCTGCGCTGGTACTGGTCGTACTGCTCCTGTTGGTAGGCGTGGTTATCGGCCGCGGGGGGGCTGATATAACCACTATGGGCCGCTGGTGTGGGCCTGGCTGCTGGGGACTTGTCTCGGTGCGAGCCGTGTCTGTGGTGAAAGCCGGGGGGTCGTGGAAGGGCCTGCGCGCAATTAACTGCGATGTTAGCGGTCCAGTTTACAATAATCAATTAAAACATGAAGATTGTAAGAAAATGTTAAAGCTGAAACGAAACAGAAGTCATACTTAAGTTACAACGATGAAACAAAAGTCACATCAAAGTAAAAATAATGAAACAAAAGTCATGCGTGACAGAAGTCAGGTATCCAATGATATGTGTGACAGAAGTCAGGTATCCAATGATATAAGTCATTGGCTGGTTCTGACCTTGAAACGCATTGGCTGGTCCTGACCTGAAAGATGATAGGCTCGGGTTCGTGCAAGTCGAGGGGTTTGTTGATGTCGATGCGGAAGTCGAGCGCTTCCTTGAAGGGTGCGAAGACGACGACGAAGAATGCTACACTGATGTAGAGATAGAACGCTGTCCCCAGCCGGTACCAGCCCCGGTAACTCTGGTCTACGCCGTTACCTACAGCAACCGGTACCCATGTCCTCGGTTAAGTTTGGCATGCGGCTAATAGATGAGGTTTAGATGCAAATTTCAGCCTACCTAATTTGAAACAAACAGGTATGAAAGTCGACTATGGTGGCGTAGGCCTGCGCGGCTTTTAAGGCGCGAGCTGTCGCAGTACGAGTGTTCAAGAACGAGCAGGCGCAAGGCTGCATGTGTTTTATCAGAACTACGCTTAACCCTGCACTCATCGCTCATGAATGTTATCTCGGTTTTTTGTTTTGTATTCACTTGTACATCGAGAAGTAGGCTATATCATCCGAAAGCATAGGTTACTCGAATGCATGCTCAAAGCATAAACAAGTTGATGGGAGGAAAATTATGAAGAAAATAAATCATAAAATTTTTGCCTTTTTGCAACGGCTGAAAATTAGCAAAGCCCCAAAAAAATAAAATATAAAGAAATTTTGAAATCCATTTCCGACGTGATAAAGGTGAGAATCACCTTCCCGGAAGCACAAAAATATTACACAGCTTCACAGAACACTGATTCTGAGAACACTCTCTTCAATAAACAAAACGAGGCCAAATAGTAGAGCCCACTGACCGGGGATGTAGTCGCCAAAGCCAATGCTCAGCACGGAGACGTATGAGAAGTAGATGCACTCGGCGTACGTCCAAGTCTCGAGCGCGTTAAAGATGGCCGCCGGCACGAGCACAAAAAACACGGACCCCACGACAAACAGAGCGAATATGCGTAGCAGCAGCGTGCCGACCACGCGTGGGAACCAGGGGCTGGGAGCCGCGCCTCCTGCCGCGACCTGCGACTGAGCGGGGGCGCAAAGCTAGCCATTTAAGTTTCAATTTCATTATTGAATTCTGCCTTGATGGCGAATAAAAGATTTTTATATATATCAAACGCTCATCTTATTACTAATTCCATGGTAGGGGTGCATACCGCAATACTAGACCACAGAGAGCGCAATAGCATATACAAGAAATGACTGTGAAGAGGATTCAAATCGGGCCATTTTTTACCAGCAGCTCGTGTATTTCATTTTATTGAACGAAAGACACGCACACAATGGATAAGAACCCAGATATCTTACATTTTCCTCATGCGATAACGTACAACGTACATATCTTATAGCATGTATGCATTCCTAAGGAGGGCACTTGAGAATACAACACAGGCAATGATGCGACTGATAAATTAATACACGAACCATGGAACAGCTGTTATTTCACGACCCAAAACTACTGAAATTTCATGCAAATTAACTCACGCTTGTAGGAGTCTTAAGATGAAAAAGTTTGGATGTGTCAGACGCTTTAAATATATTCATTTCATCGCGAACGACAGAGTAATACAAGATAAATACATCACCATACTGTTTCCTAAGACCACCAAGTAAACGCCAGCCCATCAGGGGGTCATACCCTACCTGGTTCCCCGCGCCCCCAGTGACGTCAGCGTGCAGCGGGCAACAGCGCGCTTCGAAGCTGCGCACGAGGCGTGCGATGGGACGACTGAGTCCGAAGGCGAGCACGATGAAGAGCGGGAGGCCGAGACACGTGTAGAACACAAGGAAGACTTTCCCACCCACCGTGCGCGGGGACACCGTCCCGTATCCTAGGCGCGCAATACTACGAACTGACCTAGATCTAGGGCGGCGTCAACCAATCAAATACCGCGGATCTAGACGGTCAAACAATTGGTTACAACACTGAGTCTTATGCAACAAGTTAGACCGTGTGTTCAAACATTCGATTGTAGCTTAAACATCACTGCTCTATGTTCAAACATTCAAGTAGGCCTATTGTATTTGGCTAACGCCCTTAATAATTTATTTAGCATCAGCAACATACGGCGAATCTGCAGTACGAATGTTCTGATGCATTTCTGCATCCAACTATTATTTGGCAATGAAAAAGTATTCAAATAAAAACTCATTCATCTAAATTCTAAGGATTTGCAATGTCAGATGCGATGTATGATTAGAGAACTGTCATAGTATGCTAAAAATAGGCTACTGACCGACTGCCCCGATGATCTGTGAGGACAGAAAGATCCCACTCGGAATATCCCAGTTGGTCGCGTTGACGAGCTCCCCCGAGCGAGGGTCGACGATGAGGCCTCCCTGGGGCAGGCGGGCGAGCAGGGCCTTGAGGGACATCAGGGCGTCCAGGCTGAGGCACGACCGACTCCCTGCACACAATTTTGCACTATCACTAGCCGACAATACGATTATCTGCTGCCAAATTCGAAGCCACGGTGTTAGAAACAGCAGTTGGCTCTTAGGCAGAAAAGTGTCGATAGTTGCGCCAGATAAATCATTATTGTGATTAGAGTCAGAAAGGGCAATTGCCGTAAAGATCCAACTCCAACAGATTCAAAGGGGCCACACAGAGTCCGTAGCGGTCTTAAAACACGCAGAATGCATGATATGCATAAGATGAGACTAATGGCACTTTATAGACCAGCAATGTTTGAATTACGCCATAGTCACTCTCCGCTCTCACCAGGCTAGCACGCTCTTGTAGCTATACAAGATTTAAACCACGCCCTCTGGGGTGTGAGCCACGCGCTTCTCTGGAGCATGTCACGCCCCCTCACCCATGTAGGCAAGCAGACGCTGCTGGGTGGAGGGGCCTAGCGCCGCCTCGTAGTTGGACTCGATGAAGTGGAACGCTACGCCCCCGAGCGCAGCGTACGCGAGCATGAGCAGGGTGAAGAGGAGGATCAGCTTCCAGTGCATCCTTGAGGGGGGTGGAGCAGCGAGTAGGGCAGGCGGAGTAGATGGAACAGGTGGAGCAGCTGGAGTAGCTGAACGGCTAGTTGAAGCAAAGGCTGCTGCAGGCTCAAGACAGTGGAGTTACAATTATCCGCAGCGGGATTCTCTGGCTACGCTAGCTGTCATCCCACCTCAGCCTATCGCACGACGAAGTAGACGTCGGCTTGTACGACCGTTGTAGCCTGTTGTAGTTGAGGCTTATTTTATAGGCCAGGCCTATTGTTCTAGAATTATTTACTTTACGTGCTGTTATCCTCTTGTTGCGTGTCGAGGCTACGCTACGATAGCGTATTCCATACGGCTTGTAGCGTTACGGGTCACTGTGCTCCTGACCTCTTGGACCGCGCAGAGTACACGTCACGTACCAGACTACATCGTTGTCGCTTTTTGGCGCACTAATGTTGAAGCCGTATTTCCATTCGGCACGCGCGCCAGCGGTGTTCTGTTTTGATGTTCACTATTTAATCAGCACCAATAACGGATCACTAACTTTACGGCTGCTTATGTTTGTGGTATAAGTCAACTGTTAGGCTATAGGCTAGAAGTCAAGCGAGCCTATTGCTGAGGGATGTAGCAATATTTCAGAGGTGTTCCTTGCGTCAGCCTACAGTTCAGGCGATTGATAAATAACAATGTCGATTTTATGAGCGCGCAACAGGTCGCTGCCTGCATAACCGTTAGATGTTAGAATTAGAGTGAGTTAGACCCGTCAGTCCACAGCCTGCATGCTCTGTTGTAGCACAGCAGCTGCTAGGGGCTGTCGTACGGTACAACTATCGGCTGCGAGCTGTGTAAAAACCTGTCGAGCACAACAGAGGTTGAGGGCGCCGTCCATCTATTTATGGAGGGGGACGAAAATTTAGCCCCCCTATAGGGTGGTTACGTGATACAGAGAACGATTTGTGTCTAACGTAAGCAATCGCTGTGAGTTTTCGGTCTATGTTAAACATTAGCAGGCCTATCAGACTGGTATACATGTAGAGCCGAGTGCGATGAGAGTTTGAAAGACGGCTTTTACGCAAGTCGTACTTTAACTTTGCCGAGCAATAGTGATTGACTTCGCGTAGGAAATTAGTCATTTTCTAAGTATTTTAATCTATTTACTGAATGGCATACTAGAAATCTATTTTAACTTGACAACACATGATATGCCCAGTTATTTTTGAGTAGCGCTCGATTTCAATCGAGACACGAAGCGCTGCAGCGATACGTCGCATGTTGACATTATGAGCCAGCCTATATCGCAGCTGCTATCGTCACGCATGCTGCGCGCGCAGCTAAGCCTTGCATTGTTCGCCACTTCACATGCACGCCCCGACGACATTTAGCCCTGAGTGTAACCTATGCTCTAGCTTGAGTACAATTTTGCTGCTTTTTATAGCTAAGTCAGCAAAGACCACAAGCGTGCCGTCAAACCAAATCAGGTGCTTAAAAAGCTTGTCTACTGTTACAAATGTTAAATTTAATAATAGGCCTACAGGTATTCAAAACGTTCTGCTGCAGAACAGCAAAAATCTATTATAGGAAATAGCCTACTTCAATTTTCCAGTATAATTAAAGCCATTGAAGCGAAACGAAGCTAAGGCCGTGTCTGGGGAAGGTCCTAAAAAATCGAACCTGCATATTTTCGTCTTTCTCTGAGTTTACGTCCTTGAATAGTTTTAGATGTTCTGAAAGCGCTGCACAAACTAGACACTTGATATCTTTTTATAATTTGTAAAGCTGTAGACCATCTGTTTCTACATCAGCAAACCCCTCAAGCCAACAAGCGTTCGAGTTGGAACACACACACAGCGTGAGTCCATAATATGAACAACACTCATAGTAGCGCTACTCAATCCTGGATTATCGTGACGTCATTGTGATGTCACGCGGCCAGCCAATCAGGTTGCTGCAAATGCAGCACGTGACTCGAGCCTATAGGCTGTCGACTTGTTCCTGCTGCAGTCGAAGTCGCTTCAGCTGAAAACAAATATAAAAATTATATATTCTGAATTTCATCAAATTTAATCCAGTTAAACAACCAATTTCAGACAAAACAACTAAATTACACACTAAGGGTCGAGTTTTAGACGCGCTGATAGGCTGGTAGCCTATTTCTCCGAGCGGTAGATATCCAATCGAATATGCTATTTGTCGCAAATTGTTTCGCTTCAGACTATCTCCTTCAAGTTAACAACATTTTTCGAAAAAAGCTATCAACGGGAAATGAGTGCGTCGGAAAACCGACCCTAAGTTATTTACAAATTTTCATATCCGGAGTTATTTTGAGACATTTCGAATGTATGCTATTTATCCTAATCAACTTTTCAAAGGGGTGAAATAAATGTTTGATGGATTTGCGCTCAGCGAATCCATCAAACATTTTTTTCAACTTTTTTTGGTAGACGATCGCGACAAGCCAAACAATATTTGACAGATATAGGCCTGCAGCGCCAAAGGGCTACAAAACACCGATCGGGCAGTACGGATTTTATGTCGCAGATTGAAGACGCTGATGTGACCAATATCGTTGTAAACCTAACGTGGACGCTGCCGCTGTAGCCTTGGGCCAAGTGTCACACGAACTCGCCTTCAAACCGCTTCGAGACTCGAGTTATCAACTTGGACGATAGCGTCTGCGCTCGAGGCTTCTAGTCGCTGTGTTATTCACTCTCTCCTTGATCGCTGATCAAGAGTCTGATTTCAAATACCGGGGACTTTAAACGATATTTGATTGCAGCGTTGCCTATGCTAAATAATACGAGGTACAAACAACAGCAGATGTGACAAAAAGTAGCGAGCGGAAAGTTTTTGCAATAAATAGACCACGTAAAATATAAAAACCAGTCTGTGCCGGTATATGCCCTCAATTTATGGCGTCAAAATCAATTATTTTTCGATCATCATGCGAGTCTTAATCTGAATATTTAATCTTTTCTGAATCATGAGGACATCATGAGCTTATTCATTTTTGTCGCAAAATGACATTTCTATTATTTTTTAAGAAAAGCCACAAAACCTCATGAGACTCAAAAAACCACCGATTTGATTGAAAAAGCACACGAGTGGCTACACTGACTATAATAAACTGAATTGAATTTTTCCAAGTTGCTTCAAGCCCATTGTACTCACCAGAGCCCGCCAAAGAAGGCGTTTCCCCAGTAGTCTGTCCCTGGCCGCTTGCTCCTCCCCCTCCCTTAACAACGACAAAACTCTCTCCTCCCCCCTCGTCAAGTCCCGCCCCCTTTCTCCCTCCCCCACCAACTGCAGAGACCCCTGGGCCGTTAAGGGCCCATAGTCGGATGAGCTGAGGTCCGAGACAGCAGAGGGCGGGGCGACTCCACCCATTATGACGTCATCGGAGGCGGGCCGACGCGCGTCAGTCAAAGCAATGGGCGACGGCGCTCGTTTCCCGTTACCTGCGCACAAACAAACCCTAGCGCACATAATGCGCCAATGATATTAATCCAAGAAAGTATTCCTGTCGCAAACAGCGCCGAAATTATAAATCTTTCGCGCTGCTTTTTGACGACCGTTTCGGTGTCCCACTGCGCAATCGGAAATTCCATATAGTTCACTTCGCCTCCCCCCTCCCAGTATTGCGTACGAATTACCCCCCTCCCCGCCCTCGCTCCACCTTCCAAATTGAAATCCCCCTTTGGCCGGTGTGATGCCCCCCTCTGGCCACCAGTGCGACGCCTATACGTGATTGACGGTCACAAGTGGATTACCGTGCGTCGTGTTGGAGGATTAGCAGCCGTGGACAGCGCCCTAACGCGCCGCGCCTCTCGGAGCGAACACCTGCGACGTGTAAACCAGCCAGTGCTGCTGCTCCATCCCTCATCGCAGCGCGGTTCTAGGGGGGGGGGCAGGGGGACTTGGGGGTTTTAATGGAGGTTTTAAGCCCCCCTGTCAGAATGATAACGCGATGTAAGAATGGCCATATAAGTCGCGCGATGTACATGTCTACGTGAGTCGCAAATTGGCGGTATAAGGTGACGTTTTTGGGGGTCAAGCAATTCAGGCCACTTCAACTTCCCGATGTGTAGTAAAATGAGTGTAAATATCGGTTATTTTGCACTTGTTGGGCTGGACAATAGAAAAATTGATAAATATTCGTGAGAACGATAAATAAAATGTGTGTCAGCACCCCTCCCCCCTGGTCGCGAGTTCTTCCGAGAATAAAACATTATTTGTTTGAAGCCAAGCCCCCTTTGATCCCCCTGTGGTTGAAAGCTGAATCGCCACTGCACGCCGTAGGATATTTTGCATAAAGATGCGGGGCGGTGTTTGTGACGCGACTCGATATCGAGCGGGATGGAGTGACAGTTAGCTCTGGGTCCCGAGAGAGGTCGGACCGTTGGCGTGCAGCCGCTGAAGGAGTCGGCGGGATGGCAGACATGACGGAGGCTTAGCGGTGAAGTCTGGACCGAGAATCGAAGGACGAGAACTTCCCGGCGGTATAGTCAAATATAAAAAGTCTATAAAAAAAAGTCTGACGTGTAGACCTATATATAATGATAGGCCTTGATAGGCCTTTGACATTTAAGGCCTTGCTTATAGACTGACAGATCACCTATATAGGCGCCTGGGTCCTGTTTTTCAAAATATCTTAAGCAAATTAAATCTTTAGTCTTAAGCAGTTCTTAAGAAAATCTTAAGAAAATCTTATCCTTTGTAACAGCTTTCGTAGCCACGCAAATTAAACAGCTGATTATTATTTAAGTTTCTATTTCTTTATTGTGTTCTGCCTTGATGGTGAATTAAAGATTTCGTATTATAATTCATCACCTTGTTTAACTCGGACCGCTATCGCTATGCAAGATGCTCTCAGTCCAACTGACTAGATGCTGTGTGGATAACGCGGACGCTATATCGTGCACCGAATGCTAAAATCTCTTGTATTAACGACCGAACAAGTATACAGCCGTGCAGTCTATCAATGTAAATCTGTGTGACAGATCGAAGATGAATATCACTCTTCAATGTAATGGCTTGTTCTGCGTGTAAAACATCCGCAAGGGTGTGTATAGCTGTATACTCTATCGGACAACTTCTATATCAGACAACTTACAGACCCATATCCACAGCTTTAAAATCGGACAACTTCTAAATCGGACAACTTTTAAATCGGACAACTTCTAAATCGGACAACTTTTAAATCGGACAACTTCTAAATAGGACAACTTTTAAATCGGACAACTTATAGGCCAACTTCAATGGTAATAGCTTCGTATACCGGTCCGGTCGCTCCTCTTTATTCCACCAGTATAACAACGCAAACGCGTCGGATCTCTATCGTCGAGACTCAATCTGAGTACGAAGCTATCGACGGACGATCAGAAGGGACGCAGTTGCAGACCGCGCACTGCCCACACGTCTTATCCGCGCACTGCCCACACGTCTTATCCGCGCACTGCCCACACGTCTTATCCGCGCACTGCCCACACGTCTTATCCGCGCATTTCGGAGCTAGTAATTAATTTGCTAGTGTGGGCTGCTACGGTGTGGTTAAAATGTGCATGGGACGATTGAATCATTCTAGATATCTCCAAATCCAAATCGGGTAGGCTACGGTATTGAAATGACAATTATGACTCGTCCTCGAATAGCCTGACTGGCGTAACTTCCCATAGAACTTGCCCGGTACTAAACGAATCGACCTGCATGGACTACTAGTCTTACAGCGTGTGGTTCAACCGTGATTCGATCGTGCTTAAATCGTGGTTCAACCGTGATTCGATCCTGGCTCAATCGTGGTTCAACTACGCCTCAACCGTGATTAAACCATGCTTCGATTGCTATTGAAACCAAGAATTAGCATTGCTGAATGCAAATATGGACAGAAAAAACGGTTACGTAGGCCTATATGAAGACTTTTTTAGCACAGCATGAAAGCATTTCGCGCCGATTACTCTAGCTAATTAAGACGACTAGGGGTTGGTATGCACGGCGTCACGCAACTCTCTCCCCCAGCCGCAGCTTTTGGCATTGGAATATGCGCTGTCGATGCTCGCAAAAGAATTTATCCTCAGTCGTCGTAACTGCCTTTCGACCAATGGGATCGACGCTTACGTATCGCTTCATTTGCCTCGTCCAATCGGATCGACGCTTACGTATCGCTTCATTAGCTCGCGGTCCACAGTCCACACCGTGTGAATATAGTTTCCGCTATGCGACGTGTTAGGCCGCACGCTCTCTAAATGGTTTCCTAAGGGCCTAAATCACCTCTCGCCTCGCTGTGCCGTTGACTCCTAGCACTCCCAGTCCTAGTCCATCGGCGGCTCTGCTCGCATCTTGTGAAATATTAGAATAACAAGCAACGAAAGACGGTTGCGCACATGAAGGAACGATCAAATTTATGATGTCATGTAGTTTAACTGGAGCCAGCCGTTAGAGTAGTCTCTCAGACATTCTCGCTCGAAGACACTGTCGGCCATCGGAGATACAAAAATTTCCTCAATATTTTCATAACTCTTCTTATGTTCCAAACGGACTGATTCCTGCAATTTTACGACATTTTTTGCATCTAGGCGTATAGTTCGCAGAGAACCACTAGCGAGATGGGAATAGAGACTATATGACTATGACCGCATATGGCGTAAAGAATACTACGTGGCATACACTGCTGACGTTCAAAACGACCCGTTTCGCCAGTGCAATACCTTCATTAGCATGCCGCCGCTGCTGCTGCCGAACGTACTGCGATATGATTTAAGGGGCGCGGGAACTGAAAGCTGATTTCTGAGGAACACCTCGCAGAAAGAGCTTCATTCACATGTTGTATTTGCATAATGTTACATAGACTATCAGTGAGTAGAGAAACAGAATGACAGAAACTAACAGTGCAGTCATCGACACGACAATAGACACAAAGTGAGCGCACGATTAAATCATTGATCATCGTGCAATAAGATCGGTGATCAAGTCACCAAGCGACAATAACAATTATTGTCAATGTAGCCAGTAATTGATATAATGTACATTACTATCACACGTGTGGTTATGAAGCCTTACTTTCGCCAATCGTGAGGAAGAGACGCAATTGTAGACCTGAGTATTTTCTCCCCATAGTTCTCGAAGGGTAAGCTAACGCAAAGAGCTCGTTTCCGACCCTAGGACTACAATCGCTACATATTTTCGAACAGGTTTAAGGGAACCTAACGAATTGCGTTAAACAACGACACAGATAATTGTCAGCTAGAAGGATCACAGATAATTATCAGCTAGAAGGATCACAGATAATTATCAGCTAGAAGGATCACAGATAATTATCAGCTAGAAGGTTCACAGTGTAATTATTCTCACCGCCGCTGCACGCGTGAATGGCCCATTGTCCCGAACATTTCCCTGCAGCGAACACACACCAACAACTCGATTAGACTACAAGTCAATTTTTGTGAAAAATGATCTAAGATGATCTAACATAAAATTAACGTAATCCTGCCCATCTTAAACTGAAACCAATAAAGTCCAATCCACAATAAGTTCGCGTAGAATAAAACATCAGTAAATCTAAATTCGTGTAGAACAATATCAACAGAACGTTACGGAACATTGGGCTTTCTTGAAAGTTCGTTTCGACACAGCCTGTCTTCTTGAA